>CAUYON010039948.1:0-58114 GCA_963573935.1 Arctocebus calabarensis | reverse complement strand
AAGCTGAAAGATTGGCATCCTCCTGGGGGCTTTATTCTGGGATTGTGGGCGCTCATTCTCATGGTTTTCTTCAAAACTTACGGAATCAAGCACATGAAGTACATTTTTTAGACTCGAGGATCTATGAAGAAGAATGCGTAGAAGACTTCAACCTTGAATTCAGATTTATGTCGTTACGTGTTTTAAACATCCATTGCTCTCTGTGAATTGGAAGAAAATATAAGGAGACTATATTTGAGCAAACTATTGATTTTATAACTTGAAGAAAGAGAAATATTAATGTAATTATTTAATGGCACTAAATGTATTTCAGGTTTTTATTTTGTGTACTATAAAAACAAATGGTACAGGCTCGGCACCTGTGGCTCAGCGGGCTCAGACACCGGCCCCATACACCTGAGCTGGCGGGTTCGAATCCAGCCCGGGCCCGCTGGACAACAATGATGGCTGCAACAAAAAAAAAAAAAAAAAAAATGGCCGGGCGTTGTGGCAGGCGCCTGTGGTCCCAGCTGCTTGGGAGGCCGAGGCAGGGGACTCGCTTGAGTCCAGGAATTGGAGGTTGCTGTGAGCTGTGATGCCACGGCACTCTACCAGGGTGACAGCTTGAGGCTCTGTCTCAAAACAAAACAAACAAACAAAAAAAAACCAAATGGTACAAGGAGATCAGGATATACTGATTGATTCTTTTTTGAAATCCCAATTTCTCCTCATCTCCTTTACATTTGGAAAAGAAAAAATTCAGAAGACATTAGATTCTCACTAACAGAGGTAACTCCTGTTAATAATTTGTTACATGTCCTCCCAATCTTTTTACCTGTGCACATATTTTTCCCCACATGGGGATCATACAGAATGTACCATTTGGTAACCTCTCGCATCATTATATAATGCGAAAAAGAAAATTATATAATTTTCTCTTTCTTTGTATATTCTTCAAGAATACATTGTCAGAAACTACATCGTAACTGTTGTATGAGTGGATAATAATTCACTTGACAGTCTTGTTTTCCTGGACCACTTACCTTGTTCCCAGAGTTTTCCTGTGGTTTATTCATTAATGTAGTAATATTTTACTATTGGCCACTCATGGAATTCTGCAGCTTTAATTATAAGCACAGATGAGAAATTGATGTCCTAATCTATGGTGCTGACAGTCTTCAGCACCTTACTTGTGACCATTTATCTGAAAATGTTAGATTCTTTGGAATTTCATATATTAACTACTCGAGAGAAATAAACCCATTATTTTCCATTTCTCAGCATTCTGTGATCCTTTAGAGTCAGTTATCTCCTTTTCAGTTTTTACGTGAAACTGGAAGGGACAGCTAGCAGGGACTTAATTTCATTGTGTTTAGGTTAAACCTTGCCCACTGGCTGAATCTACATTTCCCCAAGGAGAAGCCCATGAAGTTGATGACCTGCTTAGAAAACTTATGCTTCCTACGCCGTCTTCATGTCTGAGTGATAAATCCCACGAGGCAAAAGCCCCTTGTGTGGTCTCTGACAAGACACAAGACCTCATATTCCCATTGCTGAATTTTTATCTTGGAAATAGTGTTGAGATTGTGTTTTGTGATCAACTTCAAATATTATTTTTCTTTTCCAATTTTTGCATATGGTGGGGGGTGGAGGGAGCCTGAAAGTTCAGTGTTTATGTTCCAGGGGATACCATTATGTGTTTTATCCAAGAATTTATGTGTTCATCATTACTCATTGTAAAGCTCTTCCTCTACAATAAAGCCTCCTAAAATTAATATTCCTTAGGATTTGTTTTTCTTTTTTTGCATGTAAAAATACTACCCTTTTAAAACTTACTTTCACAGACAAAGGATTGATTGTATTATCTCTCCAGTTATAATAAGTGATATTGAAGCTTTTTCCAGCTCTGAATCTTTATTTTCATTGATCTTTTTATTGGTGTACTTCATAAATGAAGAAGGAAAACATACCTGACTACATAGGGAAGGATCCTGTGTACATAAAAAGGAGGGAAAATAAACTTACATTTGAATAGACTGATCATAGTGGTGCTGAGACACAGAAAGATTGACCATCTTACCCTTCAGACACTTGCACAAGGTCATGAACAGCATGGTGGGGACAGACCTATTTAGAGTGGTAAAGAAATTATGATTGTTCTTGAGCCAAAGTAATTTGGTTTGAATATAATGAAACATACCCTCATGGTGAGGACTGCTGGAAAGAAAAAGGGTTCCTCTTCAGAGGTTGCAGAAGGTGCCCTTCTTAGTTAAAAGCAAACTGGGAGAAGTAATACTAGATATAATATACAGGATTAATTTTGCCTAGGCAGAATTTCAAAGGGCAGTTATTTCTCTCTCCACTTCATTATTAAATCTTCAGAATATAGTTAAAGCCAAAAGCTTAAAGTATGTTAAATGTTTAGCTCATAACCATAATCTTTTTACATAGAGTATATTGTGCCTTCAGTGATAAGTAAATCCTCTATATGTGGTGAGTGAGCATATTTGGAAATATTGTAAGTGCAATTAAATGGCCCAGACTTTAAAATATAACATAAAAACACATCCTTAAATATATCCTACCTGAGTCACAAAAGCTGAACAGAAAGATGTGTTCTTTTTGCCTTTCTTGCAGTGTTGTGGTGAGAATCAGATGAGATGAGATTATGACTTACCACTTAGGAAATCGTAAATATATGGTGGTAATATTGTTCTTATTTCTGCTTAGAGAGACACCGAGGGGGAAGTTAATGGTGACAGTGTCTCTGTCTCTGTTGCTCTTATGTGCCGGCCTGAGCTCCTCAACGTGATTCTTGTCTCTTTGGTATTCTTTCCCTCTTCCCCCACACTGTCCTTCAGGGAGAAAAGGAATATAGACAAATGGATCCCAGCAGACACGTCCTGACTTTTCAGGGAGGGACAAAGGATAATGATGCCATCCTGCAAAGGCAGCCTGCATAAGACAAAGAAACCAAGTGGTGTGGCTTTGACAATTACAAGAGACATGCATTTGCAGTTGATGAAAGGAAAAAGTAGTTTGGATACAAAGCTTATTAAATTAAATCAAGAAAAATTTAGAATTAAATACGAAAAATAATATATGCACTTATGGTTTCAATCTTTATATATTCTCAGCTAGTTGAAAATGATGATTCCCACAGCAAGAATAACTCAGTTTGTTTCTGCTTACTGAGTATTTTCTACTATGGGGTATGTTGATAGCATTTTGTCCATTATGTATGTTGTATAGCAGAGTTACAGTTACTGTGGGAATCATAATTTGAAATTTTGACTCATGTGTTTCTGGAATCTTTACAATAAATGTTGCATTAACATATAACTTTTTCAGTTGATTTTATCAAAATTAAGCCCATCTGTAGTAGATACTGTTTTAATGTGTGAAAGAAATATTTTATGAACACATTGTGAGGTACGGCTACAAAATAATGAGATCAGTATCTGCTTTTGGGCTATGGAACCAGCCTCACTGCTTCACTGTCACATCTCAGACTCAAGGGCATTCGCCACAAAGAAGCCGCCTCCAATATTGCTGTTCTTTTGCTGGCTGCCTGTCTGCCACTTAGATAGGAAAGCCTTTTAGTTTATCTGTTCATGGTCTACACACCTTGGGGGGAACCAGGCTTTTTTGTTTTGTTTTTGTGTAAAGGATTTACTGTTTTGGAACGGTGTCATGAAACATTTGGTTTAACAGTGTAGACCCTAGAGGAAGGGGCCTGGGATAGACGAAGGTGTAGCCAAGAAACTGGTTATTAAGAACTTACTCTGTATGTGGAAAGATGGCATTGTCATCCTCATGTCACCTGTGCTGCTTGTAGCCCCAGACTTTATAAAGGACTTTGAGATTTGCCTAGGAATACCCCGTCACAGGGCTGGCCAGGGGGGAATCACTCTATGACCTACGTTCAGTTTTCCAATTCTGACCTTGGAAATAGGAGCCGTGACTGTGCTGAGTTTCAGAGACAGTGGCCTGAGTGACAGTGTCTCAGAGGTCATGAAATCAGGTCGTAGCTGTAAAGCATACCACGATGTGTGACGCGTAGGAAAGGGTCAATGTTTTGTGCTTTGCCAGGCAGGGCTATCTCGCTTTAAACTTCCACTTAGGCCGGGGACTGGGCACCCTTTAAGGAGTACTCGCTTTGCTACTCCTAGGCTGTCCTGTCCTCTTCCGTTTTCAGCAGACATGCTTTTTGGGTAACAGTTTCATTATCTTTCAGTTCCAGCAATGTTAATGTGCAGACTGTTTGGCCTCTCTTTTCTGTGTTTTTCCCTGTTTTAGGTAGGTCAAGGCTTTTCTCGGTGTCCCCTCAGCCTTAGTTTTCCCTTGTCTTCCCTCTCCATGGCCTACCCACGCTGTTGGAAACAGACTTTTAGCGTGATCTGATGAACAGTCTGCCCTCACCCGCAGGCCCCAGGTGTCGGGATAATAGTGCAGAACTCCAAGACAGTGTTTCTGGGACAACAGCTCCCCTTCTTTCCTCACCCCTTGTTAGAGCTTTTATAGTTTCAAATAATAAAATCCCCAACGGAAAAAATTGAGGCCAAGAGGGGAGTTGTCTGGAAGGGTATTGGGATATCTCTTAGAATATTGCAGGAAGGGAGTCTGCTCTGAATTTCCTAAAGCACTGGAATGTCCCCTGGGGTCTCTTCTCTCTTGGCACCTCCTGGAAACTGGCTTCCTCACGTGGCTGGTGACTCCTCAGCCTCGTATCCCCTGCTTCTACTCCAGGGAGAGGAGAATCATTCTCTTCTTTTAATTACAGTCTTTAATGTCTATGGGAGAGTGGATTGACCTCGCAGGCATCAGGAGTTCAGCTGGCCAGAAGGCGGAGTTCTCGTAAGTACATAGGGACCTCTGGTGCCAGAGAGAAGGGTGGGGTGACAGGAGCCGCGCAGTCACCTTCAATCACCTTCTACTAAACTGCTCTTTGTGAGGGGCCTGTGGGGCTGTGGCCTCAGCCTGGAGCTCGCTAGGGATGCCGACTCTCAGGCCCCATCTCAGACCTACTGAATCAGAAGCTGCGTTTTAACAAAGACCCCAGGTGGTGTGCACACATGTGACAGCAGAAGCAGCACTGATCTACCACACCTTTCTAATCTACACAGCTCAATTTTATCTCTTAAAAGGAGATTGTAAAAGAAGATTACACTCACTCACTTGTAAAACGGCCATGGGCAGCGTTTGGTGAGTTAATTGACTTTTTAGTATCATTGCTGACTTCTGTTCAGACCTTTTAAGATGGTACATCATGTTTTCTCTTTTTATTTCCTTCTGAGGCTTTTTCAAAATGTAACAAGACTTAGGACAGGCGTCTAATTAGTGTTTATGTGCAAGGTGTCTGCAAAGTCTTTGACACTCCTCTCATTGAGAGGCAGAGTCTAACTTTCCCTCCCCTCATATATGGGCTTGCTGTAGTGACTTAATTCTAATAAGTAAAATGTTACCGAATAATACTGTGTGTTTTCAGAAGCTAAACTGTAAAAAGTGCTGTAGTGCCTGTCTGGCTCTTTCTTAGAAAACTTGCTCTTGGAACTCAGCTGCCATTCCTGGAGGAAGCCCAAGCTATCTGGGGAAGTTGCAGGTATGAATTCTGGAGCACAGCCCTAGCAGAGGTAGCACTAAGCTCCAGAGACTGAGGGAAGGAGCCTCCAGATGTTTCCTCTCTGCAACCACAGGAGAGACACCCAAGTAAGAGCCACCTAGTTGATCCCAGAACCACGAGAATGATTAGAAAAGATTGCTATTTTACCCTGCTGGTATAGAGCGGTTGTTGTACAACAACAGTTATTGAAACACTGTGTGTTAATGTGCTTTTCAGTAGATGCTCACGAGGAATACAAAAATATCATTCCTTAAAGAGCTACAAATCGATTCTGGAAAGGCACCTGGAAAAACTACTAGTGACAAGTGCCACTTCAGAGCTATCAGGTAGGCGCTTAAAGGGGGAACTTTTGTTTGTAATTGCTGTATATATATGCTATTACTATTTCACTTATCTGGACTGTCAGTTCAAGGGGGAAGTGAAATTTGAGCCATGATGTCAAGACAACCAGATTAATTTCTCTATTCCTTTCCCTGTCTATTTTCCATTTTCTATTTGTTCTTTTCAAAGTATATTCCTATTCCACCTACTCCGTTCTAGCACCTATAATCTGAAAATTAAGTTGAGGCAGGTAAGCAGCTTCACTTCCTGTCTCACCTCCTACAAGTTTGCCTCCACTTTCTTCCATCACTCCCGTCCCCACTTCCCTGGGCTCAGAGGTTGAGGTCAAGACCCCTCTTCTTTGAAATATTGACCCCATCCCTTCTTTTGGGATCTTCTTTACTGACACCCTCATCTCTCATCTCTTCCTTCAATTTCTTTTTACGTAGAAATGCTTTCTCTTACATTGTATAAGATGTTCAAGTTTTCCTTATCTGAAGAATTCTCCTCAAACCCCTATGTTCTCTTGTTAAATGTGTTGCAGAACTCTCATCTACTTCATTTCATAGCTATTACTTTTTTTTTTTTTTTGAGGCAGAGTCTCACTTTCTTGCCCTGGGTAGAGTGCTGTGGCATCATAGCTCACAGCAACCTCAAAGTCCTGGACTCAATTGATCCTCTTGCCTCAGTCTCCCAAGAACCTGGGACTGTAGGTGCCTGCCACAATGGCCAGCTAGTTTTAGAGATGAGGTCTGGGTCTGAATTCAGCCAGGGTGCCCACCCTCATGGCTATTATTACTTTGAATGAGGGAATTACACTTGGCTTCCCTGCTGTGCCTTCCTTGAGAAGTTCGTGTAATCTGGCGTCTGCTTCTACCACTCCCCTGACACTGTTTTCTGTACTAATATCAGTGATTCAGTAGTCATGGAACTCAATGGAAGCTTCTAATATTGTGCTAACCTCCCCTTTTAAAGTTCCCCTTTAGAAATGTTCCCAACTCTGCCTGCAGGGCCCTGTGGCTCTCTTCCTAGGTTTTCTGCATCCGCTGCTCCTTTTCAGGCACTTCTCAGGCTTCTCTTCAGCCATTTTGTGGTAGGACCCACTGTTGGGTCATGGAACAGGTCTGGGGCATCATAGAGAGGAGGACATGTGGGCCCCCGGGGATTCTCTATGATGCCCCGGAGCTGTTCCATGACCCAACAGTGGATCCTACCACCCAAAAATGTGTCGGTCATATTTGGCTCCTTCATTAGAGTGGGCAAAAATTCACCCTCCTTCAAATAGCCATGTACTGGGTATGGAATCACAGCCATGAGGCCGGGCACCCTGGCCAAGTTTAAGACCAGCCTGAGTAAGACTTGCATTCCCTGCGTTAAGGCGTCCACCAGCACCAGCCTCTGCAGACTCAGATACCTTGCATTTTTTGCATCATGCCATGCTGCTCACCAGTGAGTCTGATCAAGGGACTCATTTCACAGCAAAGGAAGCACGGTGGTGTTACACCCCCTAGAATTAACTAAATTGACCACGTGCCCCGTAGCCCTGAAGCGGCTGGCCTAACTGAAGATGAAATGGCTTACTGAAGACTCAGTTATGCGAGGTTCCATTTTACAGGCTGTGTGGGCTCTGCATCAGAGGCCATCACGTACATGGTGCTGTCTCCCCTCTGACCAGGTGGCATAGGCCTGGGGACAGGGCTGAAAGTGAGAGGGGATCCTCTCTCTGGTGCACCTGATACTCCATTAACAGAATCTCTGCTTCTAATACTTGACAACTTCGAGCTTTGTTAATCTGAGATCATAATTTGGCGTGGGGAGGAGGCTGTCATCAGGAGACACTCCAGTCATTTTACTGAATTTACAGAGAAGACTGCCTGGTCCTTGGAGGCTGATCACTAAACTAACAGGCCCCAAATAAGAGGTTACCCTACAGACTGGAGTGACTGCTTCCAATTACCAAAGGGAAATTGAATTGCTGCTATACACTGGGGCCAAGAAGGATATGTGGGACCCAGGGGATTCTCTATGATGCCCCAGAGCTGTTCCATGACCAGTAATAGTAAAGGTTAATGAAAAACTATAGCAATCAAAATAAAGACTTTACCATTCTATATTCTACCAGATAGAGAATTGACCAACTGACCTTCTGGCCAAGGGCAAAGGAAATACAAGCTGGAGCTATCAGCTATGATCTTGTAGCTAACTACTGAAATGAGGGCTGAAGTAGCATTGCATTTTTTTAAAAATCTTTGGCTGTGATATGTTTATGTGTGTATGCTATTGCTTTTTTACCCCCACTTTTACTTTTATACCAATTGGCAATGCTTAACCTTGTAATATAGCCTTTGGGTAGGAAAATATCCAGTGGGCCTGGGAGGGAACTTGGGGAGTGAATTTATTATTCTAAAGATATTGAATTTATAATTTAAAACAACTTCACACAAATAGCTTCAATTCTTCCAAACACTTCCAAAACCTGTATTATGTAAACTCTTACACAAAATAGAAAAAGAAGAAATACTTTCCAATCCATTAATAACTTTGATATCAAAACCTGAAAAAGTTAATACAAGAAAGAAAATTTATAGACCCAGCTACCTTGTGAACACTCTTGTAAAAGTCTTTTTATTATTATATATTTTTTTACTGTTTGGGATTCATTGAGGGTACAAAGAATTAGGTTACACTGATTGCATTTGTTAGATAAAGTCCCTCTTATAATTGTGTCCCACCCCCAAGCGGTGTGTCATACACCGTTGACTCCCCAATGTCCTTCCTCCTCCCCTCTCTCCACTTGCTCACTCTTCTACCCCCCCCTTGTATTAGCTCATCTACTGCTTTCATGTTAGAATAGAGTATGTTGGATTCTTGCTCCTCCATTCTTATGATGCTTTACTAAGAAGAATGTGTTTCACCTCAATCCAGGTTAGTACAAAAGATGTAAAGTCTCCATGTTTTTGAAAGTCCTTTAAAAAAATGGCACTTAAATATAGTAATATATGGAAAGGATAGTACATAATGACCAAGTGGAGTTTATTTCAGTAATGCAAGTGTTTCTGAACATTTGACAATCAATGTGTTTAAGTAAACTAACATGAAGACTGGGCCTGAAGAATCCACCAGTGGACAAAGCTACTCAAGCTCAAGTGACCTTAACCTTGCTGGATTTTCAACAATAGGCACAATCTAACTTGAGTTATTTGTTGTAAATATCTGATGCTCATTCAGTCAGAAGCAGCCAACACAGGCAGTCCCTGGGTTGCAGAGAAGATACATTCCAGAGAATGTCTTCAGGTTGCATTCATATATAACTCTAATCATTAGTTGATGAATAGTGCATCAATGGCAATAGTAATAATAATAATAATAATAATAATAATACTATAATGGCTCAATAAGGCTGGGTGTAATGGCCCACACCTGTAGTCCTAGCACTTTGAGAGGGCAAGGAAGGAAGATCAATCAGGAGTTTGAGACCAGCTTGAGCAAAAGACTCTGTCTCTACCAAAAAATAGAAAAATTATCTAGGTGTGATGGTACATCCCTGTAGTCCCAGCTACTTGGGAGGATTGCTTAAGCCTAGTATTTTAAAGTTGCTGATGACGCTCCTACACTCTAGTCCAGGTGACAGAGCTAGATCCTGCCTCGAAAAAAAAAATACAGAATAATATTGTAATAATAATAAAAACAATAATACCTCTGTGCTATAATAATAAGTTATAGAAACTATTGTGCTTTCTTTTAGTTCAAACAAACAGAACATTAAAAAGAAGTTAGTCTTTTTGAGAAAGATATCTAGGGTTGGTTGCACAACCCTTTTCTTTTTTCATGATAAATGGCCTTGTAGCAGCTGTAAGCTGCTCAACATTGGGATCTTGCTCCTCAAACTTAGCAAATCCTGATTCACTGAGATAAAAGACTTTGGCCACTTCTTTTGTTGTAAACTTTTTGAGCTGTGGATCTTCTGGTTCTTCATCTTCTTGTGTTTCTATCAAAATAGATAACATTCTGGAACATTAAAAGAAGCCTCAATAAAAAATAGAAGACAAGCCTAGCCCATGTAAAGACACTGTACCAATGAGCTGCTCATGCCATGTGATGTCATTTACACACACAGAAGAAACTAGTTCCTGAATTATAATTATTTACTTATAAATTATTCTTATGGGAACCTTGGAATCCATGTTAAGTATGGAGCACTGTAAATCAGGTTGTCTATAACCCGAGGACTGCCTATAACCCAGGGACCTTCCAGTGATAGACCAAATAAGACAACTTTGTATCTGTAACCAAACAAATATTTTCTTTGTATTACTTCTGCATTCACTTTTATAAAAGTCTGTCCCTAACCTTCTTCAATAGGAACCCTTGGACCCCTGCTTTTCTGGAGCTGCCTTATTCATGAATTGCTGCTTACTCAAAGAAACTCTTGAAAATTTTATTGTGCCTCAGTTTGCTTCTTTATCCAATGTAATTCAACACAGTTATAGAAACAAAGGAGAGAATTTATATTCCCATTTTCATGGATGCAGAATCATCACTTATTTGAATTCAAGACATTAAAAATGGTCTTAGCAAAGTAGGAATAGAAGGGAACCTTCTTCAGCTGATAGAGTAATTCAGATGAAGAACATATAGCTAACATTGTTATTAATGATGAAATATTGAACAATTTTCCCTGAGGTTGGAAAGAAAATAAAGATGATCACTCTTATAATTGCTGATCAACACTAGACTAAAGTCTTAGTAAGATAAGACAATAAGAAATATACATATTGAAAAGGAAGAAATAAAACTGTCAGTATGCACAGGAGCATGAAGAAAATACAAAGAATCTACAAACTATGTTTTAGAATCACTAACTTTACTAAGCTATATTGCTGGACATGAGATCAGTATACAAAAATCAATTTTGTTTCTACATACTAACAAATAGTTTGAAAATAAAATTGACAAAATATCACTTATAATAGCACCAAACAAATCTGTCAATACCTAGAAACAAATAGAAGAAAGAATGTGAAAGACTTCTATATAAAACAATCAAAATAAAAAAAAACAATTTTTGTACTCATGGAGGTACAGAAGCAGTAATCCACAAACTGATCCATAGAATCAATGCAATCCCAATGAAAAGCTTAGTGGGTTTTATTAAATATGGAAAATTATGCTGAGTCTAAAATAGTATGTGGAAATACAAAGTGCTAAGAATAGTTAAAGCAATATTGAAGAAAATAAATAATAAGGATACTCTCTACTTCTAAATATCAAGAACTATGAAGTTACAATACTTAAGATAATGTGGTAATGATATAAGGATGAAAATATGGGACAGAATTCAGAGTCAAGACACAATCCAATACATATATGGTAATGCGATTTGTCACCAAACACCATTCTAATTCAGTGGAGAAAGGGAGGTACCTATAATAAATGGTGCTATGTCAATTAGATTAGCTAAGGGAAGAAAAAGGAACCTTGACTACCTCACATCATCCTTCAAGGCCATAAATTCAAGTATGAAAACAAGAAAAAAAATATTTCTAGAAGAAAACATGAAGAGATTACCTTCATGACCTTGAACTAAGTAAAAAGTTTTTAAATGAGACACAAATTATATTATACACAAAATGTTGACAAATTCCATTTTATTAAAATTAAGAACTTCTAGTCACCAAAACATCCTATTATCATGGTGAAAGGCAAACTACACACTGCAGTAACTACATCCAAGTAAGGCCTTTGAATCAAGGGTATATGGAGAATTCCTATAAATAAGAAAAACATGACAACCCAAATAAAGAAAGGGCAAAAGCTTTGAACAGACACATCACAAAAGAAGATATGCATACAGTTAATGAGTATATGAAAAGATGCTTAATGTCATCAAGGAAATAAAATCTGACAGTTTAATGAGATATTATACAGGCTGCAAAAGGGCTAAATTTATAAGAACAGACAATATCAAAAGTTGACAAGTATGTGATATAACTGGTGCTTTTCATCATTGCTGGTGGGAGGGTAAACTGGTGCACCTATCTTAGAAAACCATTTGGAAAGATCTACCAAAGCCTAGTGACTCAATGATTCTACCCCTGGCCATTTATCCAATAGAAATGAACTCTGGCTGCTGTTACGACCTGAATGTGTGTCAGTTTCATCAGCAGCAGCCTGTTCCCCAAGGGGTTGGGCCTTCAGGAAGTAATTAGGTAATGAGGGAGGAGCCCCTGTGAATGGGACTAGTGACCTTTTTAGAAGAGACCTCAAACATCCCTCTTGCCATCTTCCCACCATGTGAGCCTAAAATGTGAAGATAGTGGTCTACAGTGTGGAGGAGGGCTCAGCAGAACATGCCCATAGCGGCAGCCTGATCTTGGACTTTCTTGCCTCAAGAACTGTGAGAAATCAATTTCTGTCATTTATGAGCAACCTAGTCTATGGCATTTTATTATAGAAGACTGAATGGACTGTGTCCACCAACAAAAACTATGTATAAGAATGTTCACAGTAACTGTGTTCATAGTAGTTCTGAACTGGAAACCACCCCAAAGACCGTCAATATCAGAATTAGTAGTTCTGATGCAAACTAAGTGGCTGTGGAGAAAGGACGATTGCTACACTGCCACGTCCATCAACAGGGATAAATCCTACAAACATAACTTTGACTGAAAGGCACATGAAAAAAAGTACAGACCATACGATTCCATTGGTATGATATTTAAAAATGGGCAGAAGATATCTACCTTGTGGAGGTCAGAATGGTGGTGACCCTTGAGGGGGAGACTGGCTGGAAGGGAGCATGCGTGAGCCTTCTAGGGTCCTGGAAGTGCACCATGTTTTGATTTTGTAGTGGTTGCTTGGGTGCATAGATATATGAAATGTCATCAATCTCTCTATATAAGGTTTGTGTACTTAATGAAATTTATACCTCAGTAAAAATTAGTAACAAAAAATAAGAAAGAATAAGCAAAGCATTTATCAGGAAGAAGAATAAGATGAGGGGAAAATTGCTCTATAAAATACCAAAACTCATGATAAAGTTATAGTGATTAAGACTGATTAGTATTAGTACAGGGATGGACAGTTTGATTAGAACAGAATGCAGACAACAGAAATACATCCCCACATATATGGAAGTTTGGTTTCAGATAACTAGAGAAAATTAAATTCTTCAGTAAACGATGCTGGGACAGTTGGTATCTATCATTATAACAACAAAAATGAGTTCTCACATTATAAAAAAAAATCCTTGATTACCATGTGAAAGACAAAAACTTTGAGATCTTTAGAATAGAATACAGGAAAATACTTAATGATCAGGAACAGTGGATGATTTATTAAATAAGAAATAAGAACCTCTAGTCCCATTAGATAGAAAACATGACATTGAAATATGAAGAATTCTTTACAAGAAAAAAAATGAAATAATTCAGGAGAAAAGTGGACAAAGATGAATTGTTGTTTCACAGATGAAGTAACACTAATGGAGAATAGACATAGCAAAAAAATACTAAACCTCTCAAGGAATAAGGGAAATACAAGTTAAGATCATAATGAGGTATAATTTACATTTGCTGGCTGGGCAAAAATGTAGTCTGGAAATACCAAGTGTTGGCAAAGATGTGGGTATCTACCACCAGAAGAATAAGTTCTGTCAGGAGGAGAATAAGATGTCTAACCACTACAGAAAATCAACTGGCAGGATCATGAACATGCAAACAATTTTATTCCTAGGTATGCACTCTAAAACATGTATATACGTACTAGAAGAACTTTCTAAGAATGTTTATAAAAGCATCGTATATATTAGCAGCAAGCAGATAACCCAAATGTTCACTGACAGAAGGGTGGATAAAAATAAACCACGGTATATTCACACAACGGGATTATACAATAGCGAAAATAAACTGGAGTTATATGCACAGGAAATGAATGAATCTTAGGAAAAGAGCAAGTGTCAGAAGACAGGATACATTGTTATAAGCAGTCTTATAATGTTTATAAATATGCAAAACTAAAAGATATTGTATTTTTACATATCTACATGTAATAAAAGTAGAAAGCAAGAGAATAGTAAATAGAAAATTCAACACAATAGAAGAAACTGTGGTAGCTTCAAGGGTAGCAGGACTATCCTTATTTTTGCTTCATAATTTACTTATTCATCACATATTATCTGATATGTGTCCAATATTACTGGATGAACACTGTAATAGAAATTGTTGCCTATAGGATTATAGTTCTGCCAAGAAGTACATGGTGACCAAGGCCAGGGACTCCAGCGAAGACCCTCTGGCTTCTAATCTCTCTTTTTCTCTTCATAGGTATGACCTTGGGTAAGCTATTGAAGGGTCTTGTGGCTGTATGTTTGCACCTGTAAAAGGGGCACGTTAAAAGAACACATTTCATGGGATTCTTGTGAGGATTAAATGTATTTGTTATGCAAAGCAGCTGGAAGGGCACTTGGTAGGTGTGACTCTGCTCTCATCTTCATTGTCCAGGGGGCCAGAGAGACCACCTCTTTTAGTCTCAGTTTATTTGCAAAATGGGATAATAGATTTATGGCAAAATAATGTGTGTCACACATGACATTGTGCAAAGCACGCTAGATACAATATACTTGTAAAGATTTTGATCCCATCCCACAGATATCCTGTATCTGGTTTGACAGTAAAGAGCTAAAGACGTCAGCACTTGAGATGATGGATGTAGTGAGTAAAGACATTCTTAAAATTTTGTGAAATACTATTTTGTGATGGTAATAAAATTTTGAAAATATGAGAAAATCTATAATCCTATCCAGTCAGAATTGAGCACTCTCGAAGTTTAAGGCAATGTTTTCTAGCCCTTTTCCTATGCTTTAAAAATGAAATTGAGACCGCACAATGAAATTAGTATGTGGAAGAATAGACGATGAAGGGGGTGTCTTGGAAGTGTCCATGTGCTCAAGAAGGTAATGACAGGATCCCTTGGAGAGGCCCCCGGGGGCAGCTAACTCACCTTTGCCTGTTGCCCTCTCCAAGGTAATGACAGGATCCCTTGGAGAGGCCCCGGGGGGCAGCTAACTCACCTTTGCCTGTTGCCCTCTCCTGAAGTGGGAGGTGATTGAAAACCAGGCGCTCGATGGCCACAGCAAGATTTGGGAGCCCAGATGCTCCCCTGAAGACACCTTTTCCCAAGAGTTCTCCTTTCCCTGACATTCTGGCAGAGATGAAACCATTTGAGATCTGCTTCATGGGAACAAAAGCCGTGCTTTTGTTTTCAAGATAAATGTGTACTTAATTTTTATAGATCCTCAATAACCACCAGTTGGATTCCCAGCAGCTTTAGGAAGCTGTCAAGTTTTAAAACAGTTATAACTTGTCTCGTTTCAGCCTTCCTTTTGTAGCCGAACCACAGAAGTCAGAGCCCAAGCTGTTCTTCCGCCTTTCTGCAGATGGTAGCGCGTTTGTCAATATTAAATTTAATTTGTGCTAAGAGCAGTTTGCTAACAGCGAAAACACAAAGCTTGCTGAACTTTACTTCACCTGTGTGCTTGGTACAGCCAGCATTAGCAAGCCTAATGAATTCAGCAACATTATCCCACCCAAATCTAGGTCAGGTCTGTTGATTAAAAATGTTATTGGTTTAAGAATTAACCCTTTAAAACCTCACTTAAAATTTAACTATATTATAACCTATTGTAGTTCTTGTACTTTTAAAATAGAAAAATGTATTTATCCCCAATTTAACAGTCCAAGGGGCCAACATTCAGAGGTCATCAACAACAGACATTTATTGAGCGCCTATTGTGTGCAAGGCACTATACTAGGTATGAGGCTACAGAGAGAGAGGGGAAACAGTCTCTGCCCTCAAGGAGCTTACAATCTAATTACACTAACAAGACACATACATGAAAAGACAAAGGACAGTCCAAGGTAGCTTATAATATTAGGGCACTGTGTAGAAAGAAACAGGATTTCAGTCTTTTTTTTTTTTTTGCATTTGCATGTCAATACCCTGAGTAGGTGGGGGATGAGTAAATTAGAAGAGAGGGATTGCTTCTGTTCATTTTTAAGCCTTGCTACACGCTCTTGGTTCTTTCCATCCTGAAGTACCTTCTGGCACAGGCTAAAGCCCACGCGATTGTGTCACACACCCACCTCACAGCTTATTACACTTCGAGGTGGCCCTCTGATAGAGGCACCCCTTGTCCTAGTGCCCGGGATCACCTTCACATTAGCACTGAAAGTCTGCCTCTCTGCAGTTCCTCCTCTGCCCCTCCCTGGCCCAGGGCACTCCAGGATGGTACTTCTGAAGTACGTTGTCCTGCAGCCAAGCTACTCCTCCACCCACCATGGACATCACTCCGGCAGGGCCCACTCTAGACCTGTTCCCAGGCAGGTCTTTAGTTACCAATCCTGCAAGGACGACATTAATAGCCCCAAAGACTGCTGGTTTAGGAGCACACTATGGACAAAAGAAGACAGGGAGAAAATGGGACAAGTGACGGGATGAGGGTCAAGAGAGAAGCAATGAGAATGGAAGAAATGATTGATTGGGTCAGATGGGAAACACGGAGAATATTAACATCGCCTCCTAACACAGCAGGGCCAGAGACTTAGCAGCACACACCCTTCTCTCAGGGTCCCTCTATTTAACAGTTTGAAGTACCACTTTGGTGGAATCCATGGTGTATTTCTGAAATCAGGTTTCCCTTACACAAGGGCAAATATTTAGGCAGGTTCTACAGAAGTATGGAATGCATATGCCTTTAAATATCATTTCTAAATCCTAACAATTTCAACTTCTTCCTTCCACTTTTACATGGCATTCGTTTAGCTTTTAAGTCAATAATTTTAATTTCTTCCTTTCTTTCTTTTTTCTAAGACAGAGTCTCACTCTGTCACCCTGGGTAGAGTGCCATGGCGTCATAGCTCACAGCTACCTCAAACTCTTGGGCCTGAGCAATCCTCTTGCCTCAGCCTCTGGAGTAGCTGGGACTACAGGCATGGCCCACTATACCTGGTTAGTTTTTCCATTTTCAGTAGAGATGGCATCTTGCTCTTGCTCAGGTTGGTCTCAAATTCCTGAGCTCAAGCAATCCACCCATCTTAGCCTTAATAATTTTAATTTTTGAAGGGAGTCTTTATTCCAAGTTAGATTATTTTCTTCCATTCTATTGTAATTCAAGTAGATCAGTAATGGAGAGAAAACTTCAGATAACAAAGATAATCCGTGTTGAGACTTGTCGTTCAGCATCTGATACACAAACTTGGCAGTAACCCAAGGCTTCCGAGAGATCACACACAGATTTCTTTTTCAGGTACAGTACTTTGTGTTTTGCTTTCATTTACTTTTTTGAAGAAAAGATTATGACCTTAGCAGTTCCTGAATTGCCCGGATTTTATATCTAGCTCTCATGAGTACACACCAGGGTTAGCGAAGCACAAGGACTTACTTGCCAAACACCCATTAACGGTAATGGAAATCACACAGCTAAGTCCCACGCAGCACACTGGATATTTACCTCCTAATGTTCTTTTAATGTACGCTTTCTTGGGTGAATATTTACTGTGGAATATTAAATGTGAGATTCCTCTTTTTATGGGCCATTTGAAGTGATTGATTTTGTTTGTGAATTCCTGTATCTTTGCCCATAATGGCTATCTATTGTAATGGCCTCTGCCAAATGTTCTTGCGTTGAAATAACAGAAGCCGTGGATCTGCCAGCTGTGGCATTGTGTTACTATGGTCTTAAAAGCTGGGAGGAAGCTGATGACACAGCTGGGAGAGGAGAAAAATGTACGTAACCTAACGGGCGTGACTTAGGCTTCCAACGCAACCAGGTATTGCAATCACGGAGGCCTATAAACATGGTTTCGTAGTCATCTTTTATAACGGAGTTTATGTTTAATGGGATTGAGTGGTGTTGAGACGAGAGTCATGAAATGGTAGTGGCAAGACGAGAATTCAGTTTGCCCACAACCGGGTCCTTCACCAAATCTATCAGAAATCTAGGCATTTCGTTTAATGCTATAATAGAACCACGACCCAAATGACAATGTCTTACACTTATTTCCACCATAGTTTTTCAAGAATATGAATTCACATATCCTAGCTACATGTAGATTTAAAATATTTCCTGGCAAATCCAGGGCTTTCAGGATTTGGTTGTTTTTCATTCTTTTGAGTATTTGAGTGGTGGAAGTTACGAAAAAGACAGAACTATCATGATGGTCTTTTTTTGTTGTTGTTAGAAAGAACAATCTACAGCCTGAATGCCCAGGAATGGGAGCTATTATTAGGTTAGCTGATATCGTGACATTCTCACACGTCCTAGCTGTGCCTTTCCAAAAGTTCATAGATACAGGAGTTGTCAAAGGAGCCATTTACATGTAAGCAACAATCTCTTCAAATGACTGTTCAGATGGCCTATTAAAAAATTGTATAAAATTCGTACATTTTTTGAGATGTTCCTAAAACACTGTATGTTCTGAGTTCAAGCTGTGGAAGACATTGTGTTGGATAAAATTCATAGTCCCTTTAAAAAATTATGAGAAAATGTAAAAATGCATTGCAATATGTTTTGGACAACCCTGTCAATCTCACTGCTTTTAACGAGGCAAGCCACATCACAACAGCACTTTGTGTTTCTTATGTGAATACCTGGATGGCTGCTCCCATTTCAGCAGCAACACTCCATGCAATTAAGGGGCAAGAAGTGGTAATGCGAGAGACTTCTCTAATTCCAAGCCAGTTGTTGTCGGTGAAATAATGTCAGTCTCCATACATAATAAAATCTGCTGGTGCCTTCAAATTTGGCATCGGAGAAACCAGTGCCTCTTAAGCCATGTGTAAGGAAAACACTAGTAGGGTGGCACCTGTGGCTCATCAAGTAGGGAGCCGGCCTCATATGGCAGGTTCAAAGCCAGCCTCCACTGAACTGCAAAAACAGAAAAATAGCTGGGTGTTGTGGCTGCACCTGTAGTCCCAGCTACTCAGGAGGCTAAGGCAAGAGGCTCGCCTAAGCCCAGGAGTTGGAGGTTGCTGTGAGCTGTGTGATGCCACGGCACTCTACCAAAAGTGATAAAGTGAGACTCTGTCCCTACAAAAAAAAAAAAAAACTAGTATATTTTTTTAAAGACTACTTTTGAACAATATTACATGTTTAAATAAAAATCTATAATACTAATGGATCTTGGCTAGTAAAGAAGAAGTGTAGTGAAATCTGAAGTGAGTCTAAGCAATTCATAAGATAAACGAGTTGTATGATAGGGAACAGTAGTTACTTGCTCTTGTAGCCAAGGAATCCCTCAGAAGAATGTCTTTTTTGTGTGTATGTGGTGTGTGTAGTGATGTTTCAAGAGAAGCAGGGGGTAGATTTTAGCCTGTGGAGATGCAGGAGAAAGTATGTTTCTAAACAGCATGGGAATATAAAAGTCTCCCCCCCCCACCAAAAAATGAGGTTCCAGCTACTGTTGGAGCCCCATCATTCCAAGTGCAAAGTCCTCAGACAGGTCAACGAGAGGGTCTGCAGAATTTCAGATTTGAGATGAAACCTAAGAGGTCGTCTGTTACAGGGACCTCATTCTGGGGAAGAGGAAACTAGGGCTTAAGAAAAGTTGCTTGTATAAATTATTACTAAAGAAAACTATCTTTAAGTTTCTCGTTAGCATCTTTTTGTTTTAATAATACAGTTTTTGGTTTTCATTCTTGTCCTTCTGGAACATTTTTGCACATTAGAAAATGCCATAGCTATTCTTTCTAGAAAAGAACAATTTTCCTGAAGCCTAGGGGTTCAAAAAACGCAACGCAACATTTCTACGTCAAATACCAATTGCATGCTAACAGTGAGCATTGTGAACACAGAAACTCATCAACCCAATTCTAGGCCATTTCCAACCATTATTCAGGATTAAAGAGCAAGGGAAGATAAATTACCACGTAATCATAATCTATAAAAATACTGGCCTAGAGTGCACTAAAAAACTCCCCATAAATAAATATTAAACATTTGCTTTATGAAAGTCAGTGATGTGCTCTTCAGAAATATCATCTATACTTTCAGGCTGCTTTTTACAAATGACACATACAGAGTGTAACAGTTGGCAAAGGTTATAGATCAGGAAAGGATACCACTTTATAGAAAAATGTCTTTTGACATGGTGTTTCTACAAAGGAATGCAACTAATATTGTTGAGTTGCTCGTGTTTCAGTTTTGAAGGCAATACCAAGAGATCTGAAATGCTTTTAAAATGAGTGTTCAGCTCCTAAGGTAACACCTTTGAAAGGAGAAACACTCATTGGGATGTGTTAATTTTGGACCTCTCTTTACAAACCAACTGTCTGCTTTGCAGTGGAGGCTGGCGGGTAGCTGTCCGTGGTACTTCTGGAGAAGTGACGTTGTCCTCTGCTATCACCTCTGTTACCTTTTCCTGTCTTGTGACTCAGGATGTTCAAGGTCCCTGTGTATCGTACAGGGGTTACCTGGGATTACAGTCCAGCACACTCATTCCTCAGAACACAGGCTTATTCTCTGGGTGACTTAGAGCAAACGATTCTGGTCTCCAGTCAGGTTGAAAAAAGTGAATATTGAAAGTTCGCGCCCAGTTCTTAAAGACGCGCTTCTCCGTGATAAAGCGGTGATGACTGCCCTTGCGTCCTCGCTCATGGGAGAGATACATTGTACATTCATCGGGTCCAAAGGGTTCATAATAATGATAAGGTACCGAAGGGTGATTGGGATCCCTGCAGGAGGAAACAAGATAACTGATTAGAGAAAAAAACTTTCCTCGGACTGATGGAGGTAAGATGTTATCTGTAATAAGCTGATAAGGATAAATCATATTTTCTAGTTAAATGAATTTCAGAAAACGGTTTTTCTGATGTTTAAGCAATGAGCTTGTGGAGAGGTTCTGAGGATGTAAAATGTGTGCGGTGACCATCATTATTGAACAAGGAGAAGGCAAATGTGCTACGGGGCATGTAGGCTTCCAGGTTTTAGGCACTAAATGCTACTAAGTCACAGGTAAAATATTTTCCCACTCTTTTTACAGTCTACTTACCATAAGTAGCTGTAGACATATTCACAAAATAAAATATTCCATTATCCACTATAACACCCCAAACCTTCCAGAGACTTCAGTTGCATGGTGAGTGTGGCCTGTCAGGGGTATAGAATCTGGCCCTGTCCACTGTGCTCCCACCATACTGGCCTTTCTGGCTGTCAGAGCCACTAGGCTCACCCTTGCTCAGGTCACCTGTCTGGAACACTCTCTCCCTGAGTTCACTCTTCACCTCTGGGTCCTCCTCAGAGCAGCCTCCCCCGACACCTGCCCCTTCACTCGCTATCACTCAGATTCATTTTATTGATGGCATTAAGTGCTCTCTGAAATTGTTATTTATTCATTTATTGTTCATTCATGAGGGCAGAGTTTTGTCTTATTCCTAGAACAGCCTAGTGTTTGTTTAGTAAATGTGTTTTGAATTTCTGGTAGTGAAAGAAGCATATATTGAATTAGCAGCTGAAGAGCAAGCTTCTAAAGGCATTTGTTTCTCCTGCAGGTGTGTAGTTTGATCTTGTGAGACAAAGAGGAGGACAGACAGCAGGATGCCACCATGTTCCTCTTGTTGCTCCAGGAGGCAGAGGTCCTGAAAGTCTGAGTCTTGGTCTAGAAATTCTAAATCCCCAGTCCTTGCTCAGTGGCCTGATAGTCCCAGCACTCTTCTGCCTCTGAATCTCCATCTCAGCCTCAAACAGGAAATACTGTTTCATTTCTTCAAGGCAGTGTACCCAGGACTAACACACAAGGGTGGCGGTTCCCTTGTTGTACGGTTACCAACATATTTAACCATGAAAGTGCCTTGGTCTTGGCCAGCACTCTTTGGAAGAGTGGAGAGTAACACTACTTAAGGTTTCCCAGCAGACAGACTTTCCTACTTTCCTACAGTCTCCAATGGGCCCCGGGCTGCCCAGCTGTTTGCAAATCTCATTTCAGAGCCTAGTGCTCTGAGGTCCCCGTCCAGTCCCTCAGACTGCCCTCTGACTACACTGACTTGGTTTCCCAAAGATGCTCATCCTGCCAGACACCTATTGGTTTTCTTCAGAGATCACTACGCAAATGGTTTTTAGAGTAGCAACTTTACTGGGGTCAGGGTAAGTCTTTTATCACGAGGGGTGCTGAATTTGTGGCTCTGACAACAATAAACCTTTGAGCTGCTTCTCCTCTTGGGTTAAAGTTCTTCCAGGAAGAGAGATTTATTTTTGTCATGCAGCATGTAAATACCCCTTATCCTGGCTTTGATGCTGTGCTGAATTAATACTTTGCGTCTCTAATATACCTATCTTGGAAGTATCTCTATGTTCTATCATGAAACATTGACCCTCCCTGGTCTGGTTATTATGGATTTCATTAATTTATTTACCCTAGAAGTTGGAATCCTTCTGAAATTTTAGTAGATGTTTTCAATATAGAAAATGCATGCTAGAAAAAACTTAGGCTGGAACTGACCACTATGAAGAAAAAGATAAGCAGGAAGGAACAATAATTTGGGTGACGAATGTCCCCAGACTCATGTGGCATAATCTGGGGAACCACTGCCTTGGTATACTTGGGGTTAAGCTTTCATTCCATCACAAGTCAGGTTTTAAATCTGATTCATCTAAGTTTGGACATATTATTGGCATCAATCTGACTAAAGAAACAATTAGGTTTCTAAAAATATCATGAGATTGATTTGGCACCTGGGGACAGAGAGTAATTGGAAAGCAGCTCGAGGATCAATTTCCTGATTCAGGAAGACCATCTCTTTGAATGAAAACATATCTGGCTCCATATTGATCAAATAAAGAAGAGAATTAAATTTATATATTTGGTTATTATGATTTCAGAGGTGTCCAAATCAGGCATTCATGTAAGTGAGGGTTGTTTCCACACTTGAAAACTCTGTCCTATCAGCAGAAAAGGGCTTTGTGGGACTTGGGAAGGCAGAGCCAGGGCCCATTGAAACAGCTCTCCCGGCTGTGAGCCTGCCATAGGCTGTCACTCTACCATTCATTTAGAAAGCCCTTCCTAGCTGAAGGTTATAATTCCTTGGCTCTTTTTTAAACTTGACTTTCTAAAGACTGCCATAGCTTTTTTGTCCTTCACCTGACCCCAGTGAAAAAGACAATAACATCTCAATTTCTCCACGAGGAAGCAGCAGTAAAAGGGAATTCTGGGATCCAAGTACCTTTTCTAGGCCAGATGAAGCTAAGGCGGGTGTGGTCTGGGGCGAGGGAATGGGGATTACGGCAGAGCCAGTTCCCCAAATGGCTGGCTGCAGCTTGCCATCAGTTCCCTGATGGCCAGTGCAGGAAAAAGACCTGCAGAATGACGGGAAGAAGGATTTTTTTTTTCTGTTTGGAGGAGGCAAATGGTCAGAGTGAAGGAACTAAGGAACTAAATATTTAGTGCACATGGGAAGCTTTAAACAAATAGATTGCCGGTGCTCCACTTCTACAGATTCTGCCTCAGATGATCTGGAGAGAGCCCCGGGAACAGGTATTTTGAAAAGTACCTTAGGTTTAAGTATCAAAACAAATAATGGGAGTATTGATTAGTGAGGCAATAAAATAAATATCATCGAGCCCACAATGACTTCACTAAGTACCTAATTAAATAAAAGATAAATGAACAGGAAAGAAGAAATAGTATTTATTGTGAAAAATTGGAATTGAGAAAAGTCAGACAAAACGAGGGACTAGAAAACCACCCTTAGAACACTGCACTGTGATTGTTGCAGGGAAGATGCACCAAGGAAGAGAAAAAGGTGAGGACAAAAAGGCTGTTTGCATAACGTATCTCCTGCAAGTTATTTATTAATGACAGTGGGAAAAATAGTAACTTTACCCTGGGTTAATCCAGCCAAGCTGACACCAGCTTAACCAAGTGAGCCAGGATTATATCACTAATAATAAGCCATGTTGACATCTTGAACCTCAGCTATGAAATGCTGAGAAGGGCTTCCTATTTCTGTGGTATCTTCCCCTGTAATGCATAACCTACCAACTCCCTAACTAGCACTCTTCAAAAGTGTCAAGGTCATGGAAGACAGGGAGAGACTGAGGAATGTCACAGATTTGAAGAGACGAAGGGGATATGACAAGTAAATGCAAAGGGATCCTGGAGGTTAGTGGAGACACTGATAAAATCTCAGTGATGCCTGCAGTTTATGGCATTGTCATGCCTACTGGATGACACAGGGGTCTTTGGTGACGCTGAAAGGGTGGCTACTTATGGTAACTATGTTACCATAGTAACGCAAACTATCAGCAGTAGGGGAAGCATAAAGGGTATGTGACCTTGTACTATTTTGTCACTGTTCTGTAACTGTAAAACTATTTAAAACAAAAATTAGCATACATAAAATTTTGTATAAAATACGTATTATAAAAAAGAATCTCCTTAGCAGATTCTTATTTAAAACAAAAATTAACATAAATAATATTTTTTATAACATAGAAGAAAAAAGCGCCTTAGCAGATTCTTATGAAAAAATTGCTTAGGAGATGCTAAGATGCAGCCAGGTTCAAGGTGACTTAAGTATCCGCTAAGAGGTACTATGATCACCCTTCTTTCATAGGTGAGAAAACTCACGCACAGAGTCATTGAAAAATATTTAGAGCCAAGATTTGGACCCAAGCTGGTTGACTCCAGACACTGGACTCTTGAGAATGAGGTTCTGAGTCTTGGAGAAGCTCCTGCCGTCCCGGTGGGGTCCCTGTAGGGATGACGCTCCAGGTCCGCCCTGGCGTCGGCAGCGTACAGCTCGGAGCAGCCTGGCCTCACTTCATCCTCCCGAGCCCTGGAGATGCCCCACGAGTGGCTCTTGCTGTAGCTCCCCAGGGCGGTAAGCAGAGGCTTTTTTGTAATTTTGCCCACCAATATTAATGGAACCTGCGTTTGAACGCCCCATTTTGGAATCTTCTGGAGTTAAGCAGTACTAATGGGAAAAAAAGTTCATGATATTAACAAGCAAGGAAAGACACTTCCACTTCTGAGTACTGACGGGGTTCCAGACCCTGCACCCCACAATATGGTACCTTGGCATTTGCGGAAGGTGCAGGAGCAGGGAGGCCATGCTCACCTTCCCTCGCCCCTCTCCCCTGAAGCAGGCTAAGAAGTATTTTTCTGCCCTTCTTTTAAAGTAGGGCATAAGGCCTTAATTGCAGAGATGCCCTCACTATCCCTAGAGGAAAGGAGCATCCTTATCCTCGAAGACACAGAGATGCCAAGAGACTCCGAACTAACGGGCCCTGCTGCCCCCCAGTTTATGACCTTGGGTTCTGCCCCCTCCGTCCGCCCAGACTTCCCGGCGCTGGCGGGAGGGCTCAGGCTTCCGCAGGCTCCGCGCTCCAACATGCCGCTTCCCTCGTTTCTCTGTGTCTTCACTTCTGAAGCCTTTGGTACCACCTAAAACTTATGTTAAATACACGCTGTGCTTTTCTCTTGCACACTTGTCTTTTGTCATAGGAGTCTCAGCCGAGAACCTTGCGCGGAAGGGCCTCTGTGTGGCAGTCTGATCCAGGTTGACCTTGCCGGCCAGGTGTGGAATGGACTGTGCCAAGGCTGCAGCTGTCCTGGGGGAGAGGTGGTGCCTTTGCTGCTCCCCGGAGCATTTAAACCCTCTTCCCTTTCGGTGAGGTGCCCGGCACATAGTCGGTACTTGGGAAATGCCTGGAGAATAGGTTGAATTAATAACTGGCGAGTATTTCGGCTACTCTGCGATTGGATGGCATAGGGGACTTGGCGACACCATGTGGCCGCCACAAGAAAACGTGCCTATGATAGTCCTTCCTACACATCTGCCCCAGGCCCAGGAGACCCGTAGGCCGCCCTTACTCCGCTCCCTCCGTTTCGTGTCCTTGGATCTTCTTTTAGAAGCTTTGGACACCTATGAAATAACACTTCTGAGTGCACGGGACACCCAGGGCCTGAAGTGTCCATGCTTCATGGGACTAAGGGCCACAGCAAGTCACCCGACCCCACCCAGCCCCCGTCACTAGGTCAGCTGTGCCACAGGGAGGTAGAATAAAGGGAATGGTGAGAGTGACTGGTGAGAGTTGGCCAAATTATGGCGAAGTTGGAAGAAAAACGAGCATCTAGGTAAAAAGACAGGACATTTAAGTCACTTTTCAACAGGTAAACTGCGTGGGTGGTGCTACCATCGCACACCTATCTCTTGTGAGCATCGGATTCTACACGGGGGACTGTCGCCAGGAAGAACTTTCCCTGTTAGGCTGGCAGCTTTATTAATGTTCGCTAGATAATAATTCTAGCAGAATCAACTCTCTGATATTCATGATACCTTTGAGATGTCCTTCACATTATGGACGAGATATTAATTTAGTTCCATGACAGTGATCACTCTGAATCATTACCCCACTAATTAATACTCAAGAAATGATGGGTAATAGAGAGTTGTAAACTTGGTAATGTGCTAAGTATGACCAGAAATCAGATTATTAGGTAGAATTTAAATGCTTGGCCCATTATTATCACAAATAATTTACAATGGAAAATGAGATTAAATACTCACCATAACTTAGTTTGGAAGGCAACGACAACAGATCTTTTCACTGCAATTTATAGGCCGTCTAGAGAGAAAGGAGTTGGCTTCCAATACGGACATGGCATGATTTAAGAGCCTACAGTCCACAGAGTAATATATTTTGATGCTGTCTCTGGTGCAACATGGCATTAATTTTCTCCAGCTTTCTGCACACCCATGAGCCTGAAGGCTGGTGATGGAGGCAAGGTGGGGGTGGATACGTGAGCCCCCATTTGAGGACATAATGCTGGCCCTGGCTGAGAATAAAAAAGGGTGGCCACCATTTACTTCTGGGGTCACCTCAAAATTCTGAATTGATCATGTTCTAGTTCTACTTTTTATTCAGCTGGCACTTTTGGTCTTGTGATAATAAGTTTAGAATCAATCTCCTATGGCTCCCCACGGGAAGGATTTTTTGTTTATCACTGAACCAATCTGTACTGAATACACACTATGTGCCAGACCTGATGACAAGTGGCTAAAGACAGGACATGGATTGAGACAGGACCTCTCCTCTCAGAAGCCTACAGGACAAATCGCTCGGTGAGGTGAGGCCAGGGGCAGTCGGCTGGTAGAGGTGGCCTGCAGGAGATCTGCTCAGACAGGAGGGTGGGGAGGGTTTGAGGAGGAAGTGTTGTTGTGTCTGATCACGGAGTGAAGGGTGAAGAGCGTTGGCTTTGAGCCCTGGACACTTGGATGCAAGTCCCAGCTCTGCCCCTTGTCTGCTCTATGACCTTGGCCAGCTGTTTCATGTCTTTAAGCCTCGTATATAAAATGGTGATAATAATAATGCTTACCTCATAGGATTATAAGGCTCAAAGAGACAAAGCACGTGCTCAGGCCAAGCACTGGGCCTGGGGAGGGTGCAGGCCACATATATCAGCTGTTACTATTACTAGTAATGAGCCAGTAGTCATCAGCCAGCTTAGGAAAGTGGGGATTGGGCATTCCAATTTGAGGGCGTGGGGACAGGTGTCTGCAGGTTGATCTCCCTTACAGTACAGCTCAGGCGAACCTGTCTGAGTAGAGAAGATGTGACGAATGTGGTCGCTGAGAGCCTGACCTGGGATGGCTCTTGTGCTAAGCCTGGGAGTGTGAACTTTACAGCTCTGGGGAAACACACAGGGTTTTAAGTGCTAGGGTCAGACGTGTGGTGTCATCTAGCAATGCAGTGATGTTCGAAGAGGAGCCAGACCCGTTGTAGAACACAGTCCAGGAGGTCACTGGCATGCCAGGTTAAAGAGGAGGGGCCAGCGTGCCGCTCGAACGACCTTGAGTCATGTGCCGGCCTGACCGGTCTTGAATGAGACATGACCCGCGTGTGCTGTCATTTACACTCTACTGTTTCCACTTGTGGCTTTAAGTGTCAATAGGACACTATCTTCAAGGAGTCCATGAGCTTGGTACTTTTAGACGCTAGCAGAAGTTTTCTTGTTATTGAATGACTCCTGGAGGTGACTCAGGCCCTGTGGTGGGATAAGAGGCAGACGGGGCTCAAGGAGCGCTGGGTGGGCAGTGCCAGCTCCAGGCCCCCACACTGATGTGGGAGACCAGGCCCTCCTGGGCCGCGGGGCTGTCTGCTCCCACCGTGCCCCTCCCTCACACCATGCACTGCATTCCTTGCGGGCCACTGCCATCCCGCACCGTTGGAAATGACCAGGAGTACGCTCAGGGCTTTGTCTCTCTGTGCCTCTGTTTCCCCCACAAATAAGGTGGTGATTAAACTCTCCTGAACAGTGTCAGAGAGTTGGGTTTAGATTGGCAGGCATGAGCATCTTAGACCAGAGACTGTCAAAGTTCTCATTTGCTGGAGATCTGGCCAGCACAGTTGTCATCACCATTTTACAGACGTGGAAGCTCAAGCTTCTGAGAACTTGTCCAAGATCACTAAGGCTCAGTCAGGTCAAATAGCTTTCTCAAGGTCACATAGCTTCTGAGAGTCACAAATGGGTATTTTTTTTTTTTTCTGTAGAGACAGAGTCTCACGTTCTCGCCCTCGGTAGAGTGCCGTGGTGTCACAGCTCACAGCAACCTCCAACTCCTCGGCTTAGGCGATTCTTTTGCCTCAGCCTCCCATGTAGCTGGTACTACAGGCACCTGCCACAACGCCCGGCTATTTTTCTGTTTTGCAGTTCAGCCGAGGCTGAGTTTGAACCCGCCACCTTCGGCATATGGGGCTGGCGCCCTACTCGCTGAGCCACAGGTACCGTCCCCCACAAATGGGTATTTTCACCACATACAACACCCTTAACCACAGCACTAAAGAGAGCAGGGGAGTGGTGGTCCCCAGCCTTTTTGCCACGAGGGACTTGTTTCATGGAAGACTATTTTTCCACGGACCCAAGGTGGGGGCAGGAAGGATGGTTTGGGGATGATTCAAGCACACGACATCTCCACCTCAGACCATCAGGGGAAAGCATTGGATTCTCTTAAGGAGCTGCAACCTAGACCCCTCACACGTGCAGTTTACAGCAGGGGTTGTGCTTCTATGAGAATCTAAGGCTACCACTGCTGATCTGACAGGAGGTGGCGCTCAGGTGGTGACACGAGCCACGGGGAGTGGCTGCAAACACAGGTAAAGCTTTGAGCCACGGGAGTGGCGGTAAACACAGGTGAAGCTTTGAGCCACGGGAGTGGCTGCAAACACAGGTGAAGCTTTGAGCCACGGGAGTGGCTGCAAACACAGGTGAAGCTTTGAGCCACGGGAGTGGCTGTAAACACAGGTGAAGCTTTGAGCCACGGGAGTGGCTGTAAACACAGGTGAAGATTTGAGCCACGGGAGTGGCTGTAAACACAGGTGAAGCTTTGAGCCACTGGAGTGGCTGCAAACACAGGTGAAGCTTTGAGCCACAGA
This sequence comes from Arctocebus calabarensis, assembly GCA_963573935.1. Classification (NCBI taxonomy): domain Eukaryota; kingdom Metazoa; phylum Chordata; class Mammalia; order Primates; family Lorisidae; genus Arctocebus; species Arctocebus calabarensis. Next base: position 28,763 of record CAUYON010039948.1, on the reverse strand, counting down.
GAGTGGCTGTAAACACAGGTGAAGCTTTGCTCCCTACTCAGCCTTTCACCGGCTGCTGTGCAGACTGGCTCCTAACAGGCAGTGGACCCAAACCAGTCCACAGCCCAGGGGTTGGGGGTCTCAGGAGTGAAGTATAGAGTCATTCACTTGGTGTTTACGAAGCATCTGCTGGATTCCAGGACACCACAGATCTACTGTCCTGTGCTCTAGGGTTTCAGCATTGAACCAAATAGCCAGAACTCTCTGCCCTCAGGGTTACATTCTGGTGGACTCAACCAGCTTGCGATCTGCTACCTCACAAAATCTTCAGCTTACCTCCTTAAATTTTAGAGCTCATGTCCCAGGTACAAAATGGTGGGATATGGCCCCTCATGGTTCTCTTTTTCTTTTGAAGAGACAAAAGGAGGAATGATCAGACTAGTAGTCGGACTGACTCATAAGGCACTGCATCAAACACTCTTCATCTATTACCTCATTGAATTTTCACCATGATACGGCTGCATTTATTATTATTTTCTTACTCTCATTTTATGGATGAGGAAAACAAAGTTCAAGGTCACGTAGCTAGGAACTAGGTGCCTGGTGGTTCAGCCAACATGACCTGGAAATGAAGTTGCAAGGAATTTTGGGGTCAGTCTGGGCAGCCCCTGGCTTTCCCTTCATGCCCCCCTCCCGAGGCCTTGAGACTTGACAGCAGCCTGGCTCTCTCTAACCATCTCCAGGTGACTCCCAGCTCTTCTCCACTTTCTTTAAGGGAACTCTGGGCATAAGGATCTATTTGAAGAGTTCTTGCTGTAAACACTTTGTGCAAACAACTATTGAATCTTCAGGATGGTAGCTTCGGAACAGAAACCCCGAGCCAGTGGCAACATAGGGTGCATTGACATTATCTTAATTTCTTTGTTAGTATCATTCTATAAAGTGTTTCATTCCTACTGTACGTGAAGCGGTGATGAACTAACTCTGAATTAGAAAAATGACAGGTTAGCTTGCCTTTCAATTGTTTTCCGTAATAAATGGAATATTTCCTTGAACACTCTAAGTGATTAACATTTCAATTTGTTCATGCTTTTCCTTTCTGGCATCCTAGTGGAGATATTACATAATTATGTCTGCTGTACAACCATCAACTTCAATGGCTCTTTGCCCGCCCATAGCGCCATTCCCACTGCCTTTGTTAGCCTATTGGTTTGAGAAGCGGTTTACTTTTTTAACGCCCTCCTACTTATTTCTGCACACAGATTGTTAAACAGGGACACAGGGCCAGTGAATTCAGTGATGAAAAACTGGCGAGTGAGGATCCAAGCTAGCTTGCCTGTGCTCGCCATGTACCAGGCATTGTGCCAAGCACTTCACATATATTAATTTATTTAATCTGCCTACAACCCTCTGAGGCAGAGTCTATTATTATCATCACAGCCACTTCTCCGGATGAGGAAGCTGAGACATGGAGGCATTAAGCAACTTGTCCAAGGTCACGGTGGGGTAGGAAATGGCCACCCAGGCTTTACACAGGTGCAGTCTACAGCACAGGACCTGTTCTGTCAAGTGTCTGGTCCATCTATACCTCTCCTTTCCTTTGTGACCTGACCTTTACAGATCAACTATATTGCTGCCCTGTTAGGTCTTTGGGTTAAAAGGAGGGTAAAGTAGCAAAATGGTAATGGCATGAGATTAATAGGCACTCTTTCTCATCCTTGCTTTAATCCACCAAATTGTGGTTTTGGCCTAAAGACCCATGACCTTTGAGAAGTTGTCAGGTTTAAAACACATGAAGGAATAAACAAGCATGCATTTTAATGAATGAGTTAAAAAAAAAATCCCAACCCCAGGTTTCAGCATTTGAAGATCAAGAGTGAGGCCACCTGGAGGCCGTCAGGCATTCCTGAAAACGAGGGCACTTTCTGAATGTATCGGCTTCACTACATTAAATTACAGGTGAGTTTCCAACCTGGCTTGCATAAATCAGGCCCTGAACACCGATCTGTGTGTCTGTGGCGCACACCAAACTTTGAGCATGCATCAGGATGGACCTTAAGGTACAACAGAGATGTGTGCGTGCTGCCTTTAAACTGATACATCAAAATAATCATGCCGGCACTTTTGACCTTAGAAGCACAAACCCAGGCTATTGGTGTGACAAGGGAAAGGGGCTCAGAAGAATATTTTAATTTTAGAAAACAGGCCTCACTGTCAAAGGAATTGCCCTCTTTAATTCATTAAAAAATTATCACATTCCTTTGAAATGAGAGTAAAACTAATATTTCTTAATGCTTGTTCATCACTAATATTATGCCAATTATTGCATTATTCTTGGCTGATAAATATTCAGAAGATAAATGAAGCCCACAAGACAGATTTATTCTCTAGCAGTATGAACAAAAACTTTCAATATTTTATTTCACATAATTAAATGCTGTTTGTTGTTTCCAGAACCAGAACTTGGGACATGCCAATTAATTGCTTCGAGAAGATGGTTGGAACATGTTTCATGGTGGCTGTACAGAATGAGATATTTATAAACCCCATACAACACCGGTGATGATTTACACTTGCAGAATAAATCCTACCTGCAGAAGTCTGGGGGCACCATGCCATAAACATTGATCCTGTCACATAGCTCCAGCGCAATCGTCATTGTGAACCAGCCAGTGCTAAGCCAAGTGTTGGAGATCTTCCTGGAAAGAACCACAGTTAAGTGATTAAGAAAATGCCATGAAGGCTATGTTAAACAGTTCGATGAAAATATTTCAGATTGTATATGAAGTCAGCACATTGTGCCCCATGATTGTGCTAATGTATACAATTAGAATTTAATAAAAATTAAAAAAATAATAAAAAAAATAAGTCTGCAAGCTGGTAAAGTAATCATTATACTCACTGCCATTTGACTCTGTTCTGGAGTAAGGCTGACTATGAACGGTCTCTCTCTTTCTCTTTCCATTGGATAAATGTCTGAATCTTTACCAGATTCAGACACCACCATCATGTTCCATAGTACAGTCACAAGGGATGCTGATGCTCCATCATGGTGGGCCTGTGACACTAAAAGATACTCATGGGATGTCTTCTTCATCAGAGAAGGTGATCAGCATTGAAGTGCATGGCACCACAACTCGAAGTCTTATAAGACAACAATCCCCATGTGATAACTCCTTATTAACTAGGCTATTAGACTAAAAAGTCTCCTTGTTTTCTGAGAAGGCCAGATAATGAAGAGCTTGTTATGAGCAGACTTGTAGATGAGTTTACCTATCTATTGGTCAACTTAAAATTATTATTTTTTTATGGCAGTTTTTTTTTTTTGGCCTAGGCCAGGTTTGAACCCACTATCTCTAGTATATGGGGTCAGCGCCATACTCCTTGAGCCACAGGAGCCGCCCTGTTAGTCAACTTGTTATCACTAAATCTCAGGGTAAAAGCTTGCCTTCAGGCAGACTAATTAAGACCTCCACTGAATGTCTTTTCTTTTTTTTTTTTGAGACAGAGCCTCAAGCTGTCACCCTGGATAGAGTACTATGGCATCACAGCTCACAGCAACCTCCAATTCCTGGGCTCAAGCAAGTTTCTTGCCTCTGCCTCCCAAGTAGCTGGGACTACAGGTGCCCACCACAACGCCTGGCCATTCTTTGGTTGCAGCCATCATTGTTGTTTGGCGGGCCCAGGCTGGATTCGAACCTGCCAGCTCAAGTGTACGTGGCTGGTGCCTTAGCCCATTGAGCCACGGGCGCCGAGCCCACTGAATGTGTTTTCATAGGAGGAGTACACTTATCTGGGAAGAGGCTAATGACCAGAGGAAAGAGAGCCACAGGAATGCTTATATTTAATAGAGTATTTGCTTTCTTGTATATATCAGAGCATTCAGGGCCCTCTGAAAATTTTTCTTAGAAAACCTAATATTGCCAAAACTTAAGGAACAAATCCATGAGCTCCACCATTCATGAAATTGCCCATTTAGTCATTGGTACTAAGCTTCAACCATGAGCTAGGCTTCAGAATAACTATGGAGTCATAACAGGTCTAACCTGACCCTGTGAGAATGACTTGCTGGAGCACCGTGCTATGTGCTGTGGGTATTAATATCAATCCTTCGGTGGCTGCTTTTCCTTTCTCCTCGGTGCTAGGGCATGCCTCATTAGACAGTTTCAAACACCTTATCCCCAAGGTCAGACTGTCTGACTTTGCCCAGCCAAAGCACCATTTGTGATGTGAAGAGCAGAATTGCAGAAAGTTTGTTCTGCTCGCGCCGTGTACTGTTCCTGGACACTTTTTGTTAAGCTGTATGAATCTTTATTTCCACTTTCCATAAAACTAAAAGAAAAACCCTAAGGAGAAGTCTTTGCTTATTTTCCCTCCATTCCATTGTAATGTGACCCAATAATATCCCAGGAAATACACTGAAAAGCTCCTAAGGATGGGAATAGTATGGCCTTGTATCTTACCTGTTTCTATAACAATAAGCTAGATGACTCAAGGCAGGTTGCTGCTGACCTATGACCCCAATTTGTTATCTGTAAAGCAGGTGGAGGAAGCTCCATCTCCTGAGCTATTTGAGAAATTAAGGAGAGGCCGCCCCTAAAAACCATCAAGCTGGGCATGGTGATACATCAAATTCCTTTCTCCTCTGTTGGTTGCTAGGTTGACAAGCAAGGCAAGTAATTCAGCAATTTTTCTCTGTGCTTTTTACAAGCCATAAAGGAAATCCTTCTAAGTCTTTGCTACTGAGGTCTTGTGTAGGCACCACCATTAGTAGACAGGGTAGCAATTACAAAATTCAGAAGGCTCCAGAATGTGCAGGTATTAATGATCCTTCTTTCTCCCCAGGGTTAAATATTCCTAAGACCTTTGTGACTGAAGGGGCTGGCATGGAGAACTGCTGAATGGATGGCAAATAGTAAGAGAGGGAACTACCTTTCCTTAAGTGAGAGCCTTAGTGCTGTGACAACGCACTGGCCACGTGTTCTGGACCTAACCTGGTAAAAGAATAACTGGGACGACATGGAACCAAGTAAGTGACAGCTCATTTACATCTCCAGGATCCCGGTCTGGGAATCACACCTATAACCCTCGTGCTTTTAGAGGTCTTGGAAACACCAAAGGGGGCTGTTCCCAGGGCGGAAACTCTCCCACCATTCTGGCTGTCTTGTGTGACATTCTAGAGATCACAAGCCACAGCCTGACACCGAGGAGGATGTGGCTCTCCAGAAAAAGGCTCTGCGGGTGAACAGAGAGACTGCAAAGCAGAGGACCAAGGAGACGAAAGTGGAGAGTTCTTTACAGCACCTCTGAAAATGCTCCAGACTTCCTGAATAACAGCCTTTGGGATCATGTGCTAGAGAAATGCAACTTCATTGTGCTGTCTTTCTCAAAAAAATTTGAACGCTTTTTCTAACAAAGGAATATCTACTGTTTTTACACTTAATCAGCTGTAATGAAAGAATATGAAGAGTTGTCATGTGCTTATTAGGGGAAATTATCAGATATTCTTTTGTATGATGAAGTAACAGACTGAGCTGATAATTCTATAGTGCACACTAAATTACAATTAAAGGCCTTTCTGCTCCACCAGAATCTCATTTATAATCTCTATGGAAATATTCTTCCTGCAGTTATTTCATTTACGCTTCCTTTATCTAATTACTATAATATTGGTTCTGAATCATATTTTCCTAATGTACCCTTATTCAATTATAAAGTTATTTTCAAGTACAGTTACTTTCTAATATCAAAGAATACCACTTGGTCATCTACGTCATTTGTCGTGCTTCTTAACTGCAGATTGTTCCTGAGCCATCTTTTCTCCGTTTTTAAGTAGGATGAAACTTCTGTAAATCTCAACCTGCTGAATTACTGCATTTCTTCGAAATAGCCCAAATGTATTTCTTCACCATGAGATCTGAAGATTAGATGTTTCCACGCTTTCTTTATCATCCATAATGATAGAGGCTTTTGTTGGGTTTCATGAACAGTATTACACAGAGGAACTACTGTTCTATCCTAAATGTTTTGTGTTTTAATTTACAGAAATAGTTTTGATCTGAGGGACTGTTCCTGGCTTGGTCCTTTTTACTGGGCATAGGCTGCAGGTTGAGATAGAGATGCATAAGAATATTGAGTCGATATAATATTAGCTTCTTTATGACAGTTTCCTAAAGGTAAGAGGTGCAAGGTTGCTGGACGTGCTAATGTATTTTGGCAGCCTAAAAATTCATATGTGATTCCCCTGAGCAGGGGCGGTGTGGCCGCTAGTAGAGGGACAGCTGCAGAAAGAGCCCCAGTGGCCAATCGACAGAGACCTGGCTCCCTCTGACCTGCTGGGACTACCAGGGAGAAGGACCTGGTGAGTGAAAGCTTTTCGCTGTAAGAATTTTGTGAATAAAGAGCAGGATGTGCCTTGATGGGAGATTGTTTCCTAAAAATCCAAGGTGGCTGAAGGGTAGGATGACTTGGTCTTAAACATCTCAGCTTAAAATGATTCCTTACGGAGTCCAGAGCAATGTGTAATTAACCTAAATAGCTTGCACTGCAGCCGTGTTACAGGAAGACTTGGATTTAGCAATCGTTAAACCAAAAGGAGAGGAGCGTTTTCTATTGAAAAGATGGTTTCTACTTATTTAGAATTCTCCACAAGTGAAAAATGAGACGGTAAGTAAGTGCCTTCCCTCTTCAGCCCTTATAAAATGCTTTCTTTGCAAACAACTCATTCAAATGAGCTACAGTATCTCTTATTCGTGGATTTTAAAGGTCAATCCATGACAGGCTTTAGTGGCAGCTGGTAATGGGGTTGGGATTCCCCATGTGGTCTGCTGGCTGGACCACCATGGGCTCTGCTGGGCCTTCCAGGGTAGGAGGCCACAGCGCCAATGTCCAACCCTTCTTCCCCCTCCCTTTGCCAGACCTATGACCACTTCTGCGGAGGCCAGCCCCGAGAAGTCACAAGGTGGCTGGGATTTTAAAGATAGCTCTTCCACAGAAAGTATTTGGGGACACTGGACTTCTGTCTCCTTTTAAGATGCTGTCCTCCAAGACTGAGTGGGCTAGTCCAGCAGAGCAATGGATTTAGTACTTTACTAAATACTTTAGTCTGTATTTTATGTCTCGTATCCCTTTAGCTTCAAGAGAAGCAATCAACTCAATGACAGTTTTTGTAAGAGGGATAAATTACATCATTAAATGTATGTTAATTATTAAAAGTACAGGTTTCAGAATTCAGGAAACAAGGAAGTTTCTTAGACCAGTGAGATGATTGGTAATCACCACCCCCTTTTCACGTGTGAGGTCACTGAGTCTCTAAAACAGTGGTTCTCAACCTGTGGGTCGTGACTCCTCTGGGGGTAGAACGACCCTTTCTCAGGGGTCGCCTGAATACATCTTGCATGTCAGATATTTACATTACGATTCATAACAGTTGCAAAATTAAGTTATGAAATAGCAAGGAAAATGATTTTATGGTTGGGGGTCACCACAACATGAGGAACTGTATTAAAGGGTCGCGGCCTTAGGAAGGTTGAGAACCACTGCTCTAAAGCGTCAGATAAGTTGTCCATGACCTTGCAGCTAGAGAACGGCAGAGCCGTGCACCTGTTCAACCAGAGCTCTACACTGCTGCCCGACAGCCAGTCGTCCTTCTTCCCCCTAGAACTGACCAGCTCACAACCCCCATCCCTCTACTTCATAGGATTAAGCAAACATCACCACAAATTCCTGAATAGAATTCTATTATCTCAAAAAGAAACCTTTATCTAAACTAAACTAAAATAAAAGTCCCATGAACTGGTACGTTGTCTAACTTGCTATGTGACATGACTGCTGATACCATCTGCCCTGTTCTGTTCCACTTGATGCTATTCTTCCCATTACAGGGAAAGATTTTGAAAGAAAAATCTTTCAGTGCCTCACTACACGATCTCGGGTCTCATTACTGAGTGGTAACTAAAGGTTTGGAGAAGACTGCCCCTGACCACGGCTTGGCTCCCCGCCCTACCGTCACAGACTTTTTCTGCCCCTCCCCTGACCTTCAGCTCGTGGGCTGGTTCCAGTGCAGCCAGGAGCAGGGCTGAGCAAGTAATAGGTACTCAGGCAACACCGGATGACTGAGTAAATGTTTGCCTGGGAAGGGGAAAACAACAACAACAAAAACCCACTTGCGTCTTTTTGTTTACTGTTCACACAAGGAATATGAAATGCAATCAAGATGGTGTATTGTGCTTTTAATCCACGTAGGCCAGGCCAGCAGCTGCATTAGCCTCTTGCTCAAAAGTAGGGATTTGGCCTTGGGTTATGCACACCGCTGTACCGGGGCTCCTCTCACCCGGCCCGTCAATTCCGCCTGTGCGGCCCAGTCTCCAGGAGGACCAGGCAGGTGGGCTCTGCCTGTGCCGTCGCCCCGAAGCCTTCGCCGACTTCCCCAGCCGTCCCCCCGCTGCCCTGCAGCCTCCGCCCGCCCCGCCAGGCCCTGGCACCTGTCTTTGCCGGTCTCCTGCTTGAAGAGCTCGTCGAAGCGCAGCATCTTGCGGCGCGTGATCATGAAGGCCTGCAGGCGGGGCAGCACCTGGCTCAGCAGCTGCAGGTTGTTGTACACCCGGCCCCTGCCGTCCCGCCGCATGTAGCTGCTGGGGCCCCAGAAGATGAACACGGTGCCCTGGCTGACGTTGAGCAGGTCCTGGCGGTTGCGGAGGATCCTCTGGATGCTGGAGTGCGCGATGACCCTCAGGCTGGTGCGATTGCCCACATCCTGCCCGTAGCCGCGCGTGGGCGCGTCGTTCATGCGGATGACGCACTCGGTGCGGTCGATCTGCGGGCCCTGCTGACTGCGCAGCAGGTGCCCCGAGCTGGTCACCAGCGCGCAGGCCCCGCAGTGCATTTTCAGGGGCTGGAAGGCAGGGGGAGAAGGACCTTGTCAGGGGCAAGGGAGGCACCAGCTTCCAGGAGTCTCAGCTTTCCCCTCTTAACCCTCATTTGGGACTGGCAGGACGCTTCCCGGCCTCTGGAGAAGGGCGCCGTCCCCCCCACCCCATGCCGGAGCCTACAGCCCTTCTCTGTAACTCATGGACCCCCACATTCTCTTCTAAACTGGTGACAAGGAACGCTGGACAGGAGGAAAAGAGAGCTAGCGTTGCCCTGTCAGACAATGGGCTAGGGGCTGTACTGATACAAACAACCAAATCAACACATCAACCCAGGAGGCTGCCCCCATGGTCATGTCACCGATGGGGACACTCAGGCTTAGAGATGTTAAGCAATTAACCCAGGATGCACGACTGGTAATAAAGTCACGCTTTCAAAACTGTTTTTAAATTCAAAATTACTCCTCAGTCCAAGCAAAGACTAGACTGCAAATTGCTGTGACATTACTTTTTCTACCCTCTTAACTCACCTTATTAAATGTTAACCGCTTATTACTGTTAATAATATTAATTCTTAAATGCTGTACAAATAGGTTTATTCTAACTAAACATCATCTAGGAATCCCATGGGAAGTGACATGCAGCCTGTAATCCCTTAGGGCTATAATTTGGCAATGACACTTAGGACTGTTAGCATCACTTTAAGGGAAGAGGAAGAGAAACTGGGGTAGCTCCCTTTCCCGGATGTAAAGAAAGCCTCAAGTTCAGAGCCACAGGCCTCATCCAGGAATGGGCCTGGGACCTTCTCTCACATCTACACGTGCCCTGGGGAAGTCCCGGCCACATGTGTCTGCCAGAGACAGCTCTGGTGGCAGCACTCAGTGGAACGTCTTGAACCAATGATTTGCTTCCTGGACACCTACATTCCAACAAATTAAACATTCCCATGTTCATGTTTAATGAGAAATATCTCTAGTTGCTGTTTGAGGATAATATAATTAGGACCTGAGGCAAAGGCCAGCAAGGGCACATGGAAATGACAGTGAGGATGTTCCGAAGGAATGCTACATTGTCAGATTGTCCCCAGAGCCTCTGCCCTTCTTCTGTGTTAACTTTCAACAGGACACGCCAGCTTCCTGCACAGCCTCAGGAAATCAGATCCAATTTCGCACGGCATGTCCTCAGTCTTCTGTTACCCTGGGACTTTCCCCAGACGTGGCTCTGTCTTAAGGAACTGCTCTGACTTTCCTGACAGCACGGTGCCCAAGAGCACTGGCTCTGGGCTGTGACTGGGCGGGTGCAGCCTTATTTCTACCACCTACTGGCCAGGGACCATGACAAGTCATCAATTTCCAGGAGTCTCAGTTTTCCCACCTCTAACAGAGGATAACATTTCATCCTGTCTTGGTAGAATGAAAAATATTAAGACGCACACAGTATCACATGGAGCCATTTGAAGTTGACAATATCTGACCTGGAAAAGTAGCACCTGCACGTGGTCGAACCCAGTGCTCAGCATAGGACCCGCCACAGAAATCATTCAGTACATGGTCGGTGCTAAGAGGATGACTGGCCGGTGCTGAGCGCATGGTGAGGCTCACCAACTCAGAGTGCTGAGGAAAGTGTTCTGAACACTTTAGTTTCATCAATGACACAGGATTGTGAAACAGAGATTCTACCATTGCAAATTCTTTCTTTAACACTGAATTACTCTAAGGTGACTGGCACTGTGCTAGGCAGTCAGAATGAGGAAATGAAGAAAATAAAACCCTTTAAAGCTTATACTTTCCTGAAGGACAGCAGGTCAGAGAAAGAATGCAACGAAGTTGGACAGTACGAAGAAGGGGGTTCTCCAAAAGCCTGGGAAAGGGGAGTTGCTTCTGGCACAGCAAGGCCAGAGTAGCCAATTACCTACTACTTATTGCGTGCTCTATACATGCCAGGCACGGTTCTTAGTTTTTTATACAATTGCATTGATCTTTCAAATACTATCTTATCACCTCCTTTTTACAAGTGAGAACGTTGAAGGATAGAAGAATGAAGCAATTTGCTCCAGATCCTACGGAGGTGGTGGTGCAGGACACGGAACCCAGGAGCTCCGACTGAAATTCACCAGCCTATCGCTGTTAGCGCAGGAGCTTGTGTCATGGAATGTTTGCTTAACTCACTGCCTTGCTCCTTGCTACCTCCCAGAAACTTAGTGATGCTATTTTTTAATCAGTAGTTTTGTTACCATGCTGAAGGCACCCGACTGGATGGGTGCAAGACAGTGACAAGTGTCTTCCAACAATACATCCATAGAGGATCATTCACAGGAGACTCATCCAGCTAAAACATGCAGCTAATGATGGTGAGATGTTAAGGCCAAAGAACAGCTGGGTTCCAGATGTCTTGAAAGTATCCCTGATCCCCTAGGAAAGTACTGGAACTGAGTAAAGAGCCCTTCTACGTCCTCAGCAGGGATGAGGGACAATTTCAGTGGCCAAAGAATAGATGAAATTCTTCACTGGAAGAATTCTTCCATGGAACAAATTCCTTTCCTTTGTTTTACCTACACATCCTATACAAAATGGTGAAGAGAGAGGTTTCGGCAATGCTCTATTCAATGACAGATTTCCCAACATGTTCCAGGTGCTGAGTGGCATGTAGGGTGCAGGGATGTGGGGTGAGTGCCATAATACAGTTGGGCTCACGGAGCTGTGGAACCATTCAAGGCCATGTATCCAAGAAGCTGGAGATGGGAGAGGACAACTGGGAAAGGGGATCACGCCACAGAAACCAACAGGGGAGACAATCTTGAAAAGGAAGGAGTAGTCACCATAGCCACAGGACAAGGAGAACAAGACCTGGCAGTGTTCTCTGGATTTGTTGACTTTGGCCAAAACAATCTTAGATGACCAGAGGTGACAGTTTGGTTGTGGTTGCAAGCGAGGAAACGGAAGTGAAAAGTGACTGCAAGGGATTGATGGAGGGTCAGGAGGGGAGTAGGACAGACCTGCAGGACTGACTGGCATGGAAGGGGACCAGCCGGTTGTCAGGGGTTGGGTGGATTTTAGCACTTTCAGTCCCGAGTCCCAGGAAACTTTGCAGTTCTGGGCAACATGGAGTGGTTGGTCACTTCATTGCCACTCATGGAGAAGCCAGTAAAAACATTCCTCCCAAGATTAGGGGCACCTGCATATAGCTTGTTACTCCACGAGGAGGGTCAGGAGGCCCAGGGCCTGGAGCTAACTGTCTCATAAACATGCTTAAAGCTCTCACCCAATTAAAACAAGGAGAGATCAATTAGCTACTTGCGGCCAGCTGACATTGATTTCTTCATTTGTTCTAAAGACCTTTACTGAGCATTTAACATATTCCTGAGGTTCTGTGTAACTTGTACATTTACTTAATAAGGTTACTTTGTAAGTTCATCCCTGTGAACCCTAAGACCTTGGAACCTGCTGCTTCTCATCACACTCACTTAGAATTATCCTGATTTTTCCAGTTTGAGCTGTAACTTTATTATACTCATTATTACCAGGGAAAACTTGTTGAAGGAAGGGCCCAGCAGCATCTTTTGCTCACAATTGTTCTGCCTTGATTCCCAGGGCACAGGCTGGTTGGCAGGTAAACACGCATCACCTTAGGGACATTCCGAAGACCTGAGTCTCCCTCTCCTTTGGTCTCCAGAAGGCCAGCAGGAGACTCTTTCAGGAGCGGCCAAGCTTCCCGACGTTACCATACTGACTTTCTGTGATTGCTGACAGGGCCCACACAATTCCTGCTGCCCGCCTGCCTTCTGCGTGTCTGGGTGTCACCTCAGCCACTGACACCTGTGCTGTGAGCTGTGCAGATGAACCGACCTAGGGAAAGATCTGACACCTGAATTCCCCCTTGGGCTCCTTTTCCCAAGTGGTACCAGTACAATGACAATAGCTAAACATAACCTATGCTTCCTGCAGCTGAGCAGAGCCTGTGCCAAAGGCTGCCGTGCTTCTGGAGGAACAGATGATGCCTGCTGACTACGTGCGGAGGGGATGCGACGTCTTGGAAGGCAGAACAGAAGACATCACACGGACCAGTGACCCCATTTCTGAGGATGTCACGTGCCCCCGAGTAGCCATGCTGCCCACACCTCAGCTCCATCACCACCTTTAGCATCTGGGTGATGTGGATGAAAACATCCCTGCCTGGGAGAGTGAGATCCCTGGGGTCTTTCCACACTGCTGCTTGGACAGCAGGACGGCGACCTTCCCACTGGCCTGGGAGCTCAGAGGGGGAGGCAGCTCCTGTGGGCCTCCCTCTGGCTTCTTCCTTACAGTCCCATTTGGTGAGGTGCTCCATCCCCTGGCAGGAAACGTGGACCCCATCTCAGTTCACCCAGTCCTGGTCATCTCACTTCCACCCTGCCCCACAAAGAACATTTAATTCATACTGAAGAGACGGACACATATAAATAAAGAACGTGATGCCCCAGCAACACCCCGCCTCTATGTCCCAGCACAGAAGGAAGGGGGAGTGGGCGGCGGGAGCCTCTGTCTGCAGAGGAGGAGGCTGTGGCCATGTGCCTTTGAGCGGCCTCTCCACCCGGGAGCCGTCGTGGCTGGAGCCCAAGGCACTGCCTGGAATTAATGGCTGGCTGGGAAAATGGCCCAGGACACAGTAAGGGCCATTAAGCCCAGCCAGTTATTAATCCCCAGTAAGAGCTTGATGCCAAGGTCATTAGAGCTGTTGTGAGGTGAAAAATGCCCAGGCAAGCCCACAGCGCACGGGGGAGTCTCTGTACTCCAGCCCGCTGCAGCTCAGAGCTGCAGTCTGGACCCCCAGGAGTGGACTGGGCAGCGGAGAGGCCTGGGGCAGGTGGGCAGGCCCTCCCGACGCACACGCACGCGCGCACATACCCCCCCCTGCACACTTGGAGCTTACGCTTTTATTTTTATTGTCTCCTTTGCTCTTTGGTAACTTGTAAGCATTTGCATCGTCCCAGAGCCTCAGGAGGTGCCTGCAACCCAGAAGAGGGGCTGGAATATTTTATTATAGAACATTTTAGAATGTATAAATGAGTTTCTCCTTTCATGCCCCCTCCACAAACTAGAAAACCCAACCAAAACCGCCAATAAAAACAGTCTCAAATTCAGGTAAGAGGGAAGCAGGACAACTTTCTTTCATCACAAGCAACTCCTCTGGGCTGTGGCCACAGGTGCACCCCTGCCTGGGGAAGTGTGCTTAGGCAATCAAGGTCTGACTTCTGTCACAGCCTGAAGAGCAAAAGCAGAAGGAATTCTCCTTGTGACACAGCTGACGCCTCTGGAGCCTGCCTTGAGAGAATAGACCAGGCCAAGTCAAATTAAACTTGACACCTAAAACAAGCAGCGATGTCCTTGCAAACATTCGCAGCACGGCAATATCAGGCTTCAGTTTTTAAAATTCTGATTTATTTGGTAGAGGGAAGGTACCTCGGAGCATAATGTCCATTAGCTTAGTAATGAGACTGGTCTTGCTCTGAGAGCTGCCTGTTGGTCTGGAGCAAACATAAGATATATTAAACGGCTTTCGGTGTTTCGAGAATCTCTGCACTTTCCAATCTGATGTTTTCCTGTAATTACTGTGCGTTTATTAGCTGTCAATCTCAGTTCAGGCTGACACTGGACATAAACCACGCTGATTATTTAATGTGATTCACCAGAAAAAGTGTGTGTTCTTTTCCCTTTTATACGATGACAAACCCACCCACCAACCTTCGCTGCTAAGAGGTCTTCCTCCTCACCCCAAAACCACCTTGTCTGATTTCCACCTGCTGCCTACTAAGGATGCAGGAGCTGTCTAGGCAGAAGGCGGTACTGAGAAGTGTTTAAAATGCCACTTTTGCAGCCACTGGCTTTGAACTTGCTCCTTCCACTCATTGACTGGGTAATTTTGAGCAAAGTCGCTTAGCTTTTCTGAGTGCCATGTTTTCATCTGCAACATGAATATAGTAAGACTGATGTTAAAGGGAAGCTGGGCCATCTCCATTCACAGTACGCCTTCCCCCCAGCTGCTCAAGCCCAAAGTCAGGGATCACTCTCCACACCTCTCTTCCTCCGTGCCTTATACCGCACGCATCCTCTGGGGCCTGTCCAAACGCCCCACTCCTCACTGTCCCTAAGCCACCCTCCTCTCACCAGAGCTCCAGCAGCACTTTTACTTCCTAACTTTCCTTCCCTCATTCTCTCCTTGGGCTGTATTCCTGTCTCCTGGGGTCCCCTTTGAGACGTAAATCAGATCATGTCACACACTGGCTTAAATCTTCCTGTTTGCTTCCCATTGCATTGGGGAAGGAAGCCAAACTTCAAAGCAAGCTCTGCACCCTGGCCCCAAGCTCGGTGCTGTCTCCCCTTGTCTATTCTTTCAGCAGCCTCCGTAGGCGCTGCCCTTTCTCCCTTGCTTGCTGTCCGCTGTGCTCTGTGTCAGCTGTTCCTCTCACAAGCCGCTCTCGTCCTGAGCTCCGCAAGCTGCCTCCTTCCCATCTTCTCCTGTTACCTCCACCCCTCCCCAAGGAGAGCTGCCCTGACCACTCAATCTCCTGTCGCTCTCCCCATGATCCAGGTTTGGGTTTAAATTCAGTATCACTGCCTAAAATAATCTTAGAATAATCTTTGTATGTCTATATGTTCAAGCTCCCCACAAGAAAGGGCTTTGTCTTAGTCAAACTGTATTTTCAGCACCAAGAATGGTGCCCAGCACCTAGAAAGTGTCCAACAGACACAGGATTTTGGAAAGAATAATGGAAGGATAAGGCAGGCGCAGCGCTTACAGAGTGTGACACAGATGTGCCTGTTGTAGTTAAGAATCCCCGTTCTGCCAGTAACCAGCTCCTGACATTTTCTCACTGGATAACTGGGTGGATACTTTTCGGAAGCACAGTATTGGAATCCATGCATCTGTCATAACACCTTCAGCTGTAAAGGACCTTCCAAAGGAGGCCCAGGAAACCCCATGAGATTTTTTTCAATTTAGTTGCATTCTGTCTCTTAAATGTCTTTTTGACAACTTTAGTAAGATTAATTTGCAGACCATAAAATCCACCCATTTTAGAGGTAAATTAAATAAATTTCAGTGTATTTTCTGAGTTGGGCAACCGTCACCTATGATCTAATTTTAGAACATTTCTATCATCCTGAAAAGAAACCTCAGGTATAGTCACTCTCCATTCCATGCCCAGCCCTAGGCAACCAGTAATCTACTTTTCATGTTTCCTGGACATTTCCCATGAATGGAATCACACCATATGTAAAGTTTTTTGTATTTGCCTTTGTTCACCTAGCACAATCACTTTGGGGCTCATCCACTTGCCCGTGCTTTGTCCCTGGTTAGCCACACCCATTTATGAATATTCAATATAAATATTGAATATTCAATATCCAATATGAATATTTTGTTTAACCATCCATCAAAGGATAGACATTTGGGTTGTCACCATTTTTTGGTTATTGAGAATAATAGTACTATGAAAATTCACATGTGAATCTTTATGTGAACATACGTTTTCATTTTTCTTCGGTAGATGCCGAGGGGTGGAATGGCTGGGACGTATGACAATTTTATTTAATATTTTGAAAAATTGCTAGTGCTTTCTAAAGTGGCTACGGCATTTTACCGTCTTACCTGCAATGTTCCAATTTCTCTACATCCTCGACATCACTTAGTATTGTCTCTTTTGATTATTCTAATGGGTGAGAGCAGAACTATCTCATTGTGCTTTTGATTTACATTCCCTGGGTGTCTAAAGCTGTTGTGCAGCTTTTCATGGGCTTATTTATTACCATATCTTCAGGTTTCTAGTTCTGTTTACTGGAACTAGGATGCTCCGTGTTTCACCCCAAACAAGGGCTGCCGAGGCCAAGTGGCTCTGTTGAAGTCAGAATCAACGCGTCGCTGCCTTCTGCAGGAACCCTGTGTGTGCAGGACCCACTGTGAGGTAGGAGGCCTCCATGTACACACCATGGCAAGAAAGAGGGACCATTTGATTAGTCTGCAGAGGTAAATCCAAAGCGGGAAACACAGCCAGCAGTGGCTGGGATGTATTTTATTGTGAAACCAATTTTCTTACTAAGGTTAGAAAATTCACTTTTACCTAGTCATTTACAATAAAACGGGTCTCCTGGAATCCTGGAATGATATCCCTGGCATAAATCTCAGAGATGATGTAGCCCAGCAATTCTCACGGTGTGGCTCCCAGACCAGCAGCACCCACAAAGTCCAGGAACTTGCTAGAAATGCAAATATTGAGGCACCATCCTGGCTCGCCTGAACTCCAGCCCCTCTGAGATGGAGCGCAAAAATCTGATTTTAATAAGGCCTCTGGGGGATGTTAGGCATCTTCAAAGTTGAGGACCACTGAGCTAGGCCAGTGTCCTCATTTTCCAGAAGCAGTTGCTGGGGGGTTAAGGGATCTGTTCAAGGTCACACACTCAAGGCAGCACCTGAGATGAAGCCCAGTTCTCCTCACTTCTAAGAAAGAAATCTAAGAAAATCCACCTATGTGGATAGACTGTCCAAAGTCCCTGGAGACTCCCCAAAGAGGAATCATGAATCACTACTACACTTAAGATGCAAGCTAAAAATAGAAGTAGTCTTGTGGGCGCAGGGGAGTAAGAAGGAGCATCCCTCTCTGACACGCTGCCCTCACTCGGCAGGGCTGCTCGCCCATCACCTGCCTCCTTGTCTGGAATAAGCAACTGGGAATCAATTTCGGGAAGGTGGCTGGGCGGCTGGGGCTGCCCCTGGCCCAGGAGTCAGGCCCGCAGGCTCCGCAGAAGTGGGCTGGGCAGACCCTCCTCTGCACTGTTTTGCGCCGCCGGCCCCTGTGACGGTGACCGCACGTGGAAGCAGGGTTCCTGAAGACGTAATTAAGGTGTAAGTTGAGATGAGGGTGTGTGGATTAGGGCTGGCCCTCAGTCCAGTCACCCGGGAAGTTACAGGAGACACAGAGGGGAGGACTCCACGTGATGACCGAGGCAGAGGCTGGGGGCAGGCGTCTGCAGCCCAGGGACACTGGACTCACTGGCAGCCACCACATGCTGGGAGGAAGATGCAAGGAAGAATTCCTCCCCTGGAGCTTTTGGAGGGGGCAGGGCCCTGCCAACCCTGATTTCAGAAAGCTGGTCTCCGGAACTATGAGAGAATCAACTTCTGTGGTTCTCAGAGAGCCAGTCGGAGGTAATTTGCTCTGGCAGCCTCAGGAAACGAATGCTTTGCCGCCATCAAGGTCGCTACCCTCCCACCAGAGCCCCACCTGCCATTCTCCGCTCTTCTCTGAAGCCTGGTTTGTTCTGGCACAGCTGTGGGATTCAGCCGGGTATTGCAAACCGTTAACACACCACTCCCCACGCCTCTCTTCCCTCCCCTGAAGAATACAATCGCACTCTTACCTGGTCCCAGCCTGGTCTGCCTCTCTGCCCTCACCTCACCTCACTGCCCTCTCACTCTCATTCTCCAGCCCCCACCATGGCCCCTGTTCCTTCTCTGGTCTCTGGCCCTCCCCCCCCCCTTCTTATTTCCATGCTTGGCTCCTTCTCATCTCCCAGGTTTCAGCTTGAAAGTCACCTCCTCGGGAGGCCCTTCCGGATTGCCTCCCCTACTTACTCTCTAACGAAGTTATTAACCGCTCATGACGCCTGCCAAGTGTTCACCAGCATGCCAGGCCCTCTTCTCTGCACAACCCACAAGTTATCTAACCTCATCCTGGAAGTCAAGGCACAAAGAATCATTTGTCATGATCCTGTTATTTTCTTCATGGTACTTGGCACAATCTTTAGTGGTTCAGATTTTTAGTGGTTTTACAATTTAAATGCCTTCATCATCTGTCCCCTACCACTAAAATGTGGATACCATGTGGCAGGGGTTGAGCACAATGCATGGCACACAGCAGGTGCTCCGGACATGGTTTGGAAGCTCTCTTATGCCCCCGGGCCTTGCTTTCTTCACAAGACTAGATGATTTTTCCTTGTCCAATGGGGGTGTGGATGAGCTGTCAGTGGAATGAGCCCATTTCTGGAGCCTTTTCCTCTATGGAGCGCTGGGATACTGGTTGATGTTAGGCCTGGGCTCACCTCGGCACCTTCAAATAACATCCTGATGTGACTTCCTTCGAAGGTTGCTCATATGCAATTACTTCTAGGAGGAGGATGAATGGGCAGAAAGGCTCCCTGTGCTCATTAAAACAAAGCAAAGCTGCACTTTCGTGCGAGTAAGGTGATCATTAACGCAGCCGGATGAGCCTGACTCCACACAACTGACATCTTTGGCCTCTGCTGTGTCTGACAGTGTCCTCGGATACACGCAGCCCGGCCCCAAACTTGTGAAGGTGACTGAGGACTGATGGCCGAGGCAAGAGAATCGCGAAAGTGTGGAGTTGCCTGCATGGCTAGATCAAGTGGGGAAGCTGAGAAATAAATCCAAGTGAACAGAAGAATAAACTTAGAGTGCTAACGTGGAACGTGCACTGGCTCAGAAGTCAGATCTGGGTTCAAATCTCAGCTCAGTCATTTCCTAGCAGGTATTTCCCTGTTCTTGGCCACAGCAGACAAGGAGTAAGGAGTCAGGGCTAAATTCTTAGAGATGCAAAGAGAGCCCCGGCACACTCTCTCCCCTACGTCCAGCCAGTCCCTGACCCTGCTGCACCTGTTGTATTTCATCACTTCCGTCCACCTGCACAGTGCACCCCTCAGCCTCACCTGCAGTTTCACCTGACCCCTGCCAAGCCTCAGAGCCAGAGGCCTCCCACATCCACTTCTGTCTGCTCTCCATTCAGCTGGAGTGGCCCTTCCGAAGTGCAAGTGTAATGAGGACCTCCCTCGGCTTTGGACCTCTAAATGGCCTCCTGTTGCTCTGAGGTCTTTTCAGCGGCTTCCAGGCCCTGGCACCTGTCCCTCTGTGTCACCCACCCTCTTGTGCCTCCTCTATACTCCAGCCACACTTGCTGTCTGATCTTGTGAGCTCTAAGTTCTGCCTTGGGACATTAGCCATGCTCCCCTTGGAACCTGAATCTCCTCAGTAATAATCAGAACAGTAATACTGTGCAGGATTATTCTGTGGCTTAACTGAGATGATAATAGTATTTAAACGTACCCTCCCTGCCCCCTGCCCCACCTGTGACTTCTGCAACTCCTTCAGTCTCACTCAGCACCAGTTGCTCAGGGAGCCTCCTCTAAACACCAAGATCAGCTCAGCACCCGCTTCTCCCTCTGTAATTCCCATCACACTGGCAGTCGTGGATACTCTCTCTCTTCCCCATGAAATGACAACATTCCTAAGGACTGAGTTTGTAGCTGGGCACAGAGGCTCACACCTAAGTATTCTGGGAGGGAAAGGCAGGTGGATTGCTTGAGCTCAGGACTTTGAGACCAACCTGAATGAGAGCGAGACTCCATCTCTACTAAAAATAGAAAAATTAGTCAGGCATGGTGGCGGGTGCCTGTAGTCCTAGCTACTAGGGAGGCTGAGGCAAGAGAATTCCTTAAGCTCAAGAGTTTGAGGTTTCTGGGTTAGCTATGACTCCATAGCACTCTAGCCTCAGGCAACAGAGTAAGACTCTGTTTCCAAAAAAAAAAAAAGAGCTGAGTTTTTGTCTTTGTTAGGTTGAGGTCATTGCTATATCCCCAGGACGTAATACCTAGTAGGCACTCACTAAATATTTGCTGTACAAGTAACTTAAGTTAGTTAATGAGCATCAGGGGATCATTCCAGACTCAGTCTACCAGGCTTTGGGTTTCCGTTTCCATTTTATGTGCCTGAGTATAGAGCAAGAGATAAATCTATCCAAAATCAAATATTTGATTTGGGGAAAATGCTCATTTTTTCCTTCTCATAAAAGACTGGGTAGTTCAAATTAAACCAATTACACCGTAACCTGACTTTTCTTCATTTTATTATCTAAGCATAAGGGAGTTTCCAGAATGAGTCATCATTTGAGGTTCTGGATGCTGAGCACTGCCAAGTAGCAAATAACCAGCTTTGGTTCTGAAGCTGATGGTTTGTTTATGGAACTTCCCACTTTGGGGACCCTGAGAGGGGCAGGATAATCGACAGCAGCCTGGATGACAATTCAGCAGCCCAGCTGGAAACACAGGAGTAAACAAAATTGTAATTTTTCACTTTGCCAAGCTCAGTAAACACCATCTTGATGAGCTACCGGCAAGGCAGCCATTAGTTAACTAAATAAAGCCTGAGGCTAGAAACAGGATTCTGGAGGCAGGCAGGCCTGCTCAGTTGCTGACCGCGATGGACACCAGCATGATGTACGTGAGGTGGGGGAGCTTTGCCACCTGCTTTGCCATCTTGCTAAACTTGATGCACTCTCTGGGCCACTCAATGGCTCCTTTTGTGTTAGTGAAAAATCACATTTTCTTCCTTTCCCGTTTCATTTGCACAATGCAGAGTTATTAAGCACCTATGGTTTACAGTTTACGTAATGGAACTTCTAAGGCGGGCCGCCCAGTCCACAGTAGTTTTCCGCTCCTCTGACTCCGTGAGGTATGGAATACAATGATGCTGATTCCTGCCAAGAGGGGCCAGAGGCCGCCCAACTCCTTGGAGAAGCCTGGGAATGAATAAAGGCAGAGAGGACTGAGAGCTTAAGAGAGTGTCAAGGTTTAGAAAAGTTCTTGTTTTTTAGAGCAGGGGAGATCTTTACCCATTCTTCTCTCCTTCCTGATACTTTTCTCTTTGGCTTCATCTGTCACTGTTAGACTTTCTGTAGCTTCTGCTGGAGCACGTACAGGTAGTACACGCCTAGCTTCTCGTAGACCTTTGGGAGCCTGTGTACTCCAAGGAGGTGCCTGGCTTTCTGCTCCCCAGAGTCCCATGGACTATTTCCATTTCTCTTGATGATGCCAAAAATGTCCTCAGGTCCCACGATCACCAAAATAGTAATAACAACAACCATAAATTTGTACAGAGAAAATTTTTGCAGGACTATCATCTCAGTTAATCCTAATGTAAACCTATGAGATCCGTGTAAGCACTTTGCTTTATTCTGGAGGAAACAGAGGCTCAGAGGTCCCATCTGTCAAGGTTGCAGAGTTTCTGAGGCACAGCTGTGTTGGCACCTGGGCCGCTGCCACTCCTGGGTGCATGTGTGTTATTTCCCTCATAAAGTGCAAGAAAATTGGTGAGTCTTAGAGGAAGAAAAAAGAAAACCTATAGAAATGAGTAGATAACAAGAAAATGATGGGAGAAATTAGAAAGCATTGAAAAATACGGAAATGAGAGGCATAGAGAAGACACAGTGGCTGCAAAAATTCGGAGGGGCCAGAGAGGTTAAAGGGGAAATTTAGTGAGAACAAACGTTTACACACACCCAGGAGCCCGGGTGTGCAGCACGTAGCCTTCCAATAAATAAGTGCATTCACAATAGTGATCCCAAGTCATCAAGAAAAGCTTAAATTTTGTTCACTTAGGTAGGAAAGTATAAAATCAATTTGGAACCTTCACAAATAATTTAGACAAACACGATTTGATACTAAAAGGGACTGTGATCATGTTACTTTAAACCTCATTTGCTCGTAAAACTCATTTCTCAACCATGTTTCAAAATAAGGTGCTAGACTTCTTTGCAAAGTTATTGCTGAAGGGTACGTTTTCTTTCCTCACTCAGGTACCACGGTGGGAACTAACTTCCCACCAAGTTTCATGCGTCCCTTGCACAGTGTAGGGTCATAGATGTGGCTGCCCCATCAGGGACTGCACTTCCAGCCCCCACATTCCTGGGGAGAGCCATGTGCCCCCAGGGAAACCGCAGCAGAGGTGATGGAGACAGAAGAAATGGTGTCTTTTTCACTTCTCCCGCCCCTGCTGCCCCGATGCACAAGGCACAGGGAACTTGGAAGCCACGCATTGGTGGTGGCAGAGCCGAAGACAAGAGGAGCCCCAGGCTCAGAATCACTGCGTGGACAAGAGATAGTAGGAACTCCTGTTTTTCTGACCATGTGAACAACAAACAAACTATTATTTTTGAGCTCTTATGCCTATTGGGGGACTCTTTGTGACAGCAGGCAGCAAACCTGTAATTATCGTATCAGACAGCCAGGAAACTGCTCTTTTTTCCACGTATTGTACTGTGTCTAGAGTATAAGGACCACATTTTCTTCCTCGGATCACACACTGCTTTAGTCCTTTCTGTCACCTCCCATTACCTCTGGAGACAAATCTACATTTCTAAAAGCGACGCCCCATAGCTTATTTTTTACTAATCTATTTGATGAGCTCTAAACACCTTCAAAGTGCTCCACCTCTCACTTGCCCAAATGCTCCCTGACCTTGCCTTTGCCCACGGAATTATCTCCACCCTAAATGTGCATCCAGCTCTCCTGGCTCTGGCCACCACACTGACCCATTGCTTCAGGTCTTATGGGAAGGACATTTGTTCAAAGGTCATCCTTAATGATTGTTGGGTTCAATTTCCAGGATTTACCTTGACCCTGTGGAAGTTTCCCTGCATCTATGGTGATGAAAGACCCTCCCTCACGTCCCTGTGAGGGTCCAGGAGCTAATCCTCAGAGGAGCGTCCAGCTCCTCCCCTGCCATCAGCATACCTTACTCCACACGGAAGTCATTTCCTTCCTAATCTCAGCCATTCACGCGTCACCTTCTTGGGAGGCAAAGTAATTTTTTTTCTTTGTATCCCATACTGTCTCTCAAAATGTCCGAAATGGAGAAGATGCCCGGGAAATGTTGGCTGAATGAATGACAATGTGAATTTCTGAAGTTGCGGGAGGCGGGTTTCATCTTTCCGTTCACTCATCCTTTGCTCAGGAGATTATGATGTTTACTTCTGCCCTAAATTCCAACCCGAGCATGATGAAGCCTTTTTTGATGCCCTGAAGTTTTGAAGAGGTCTGATCTTTTTTTTTTTCAAGCTGAAATCGTCTACCCCTTGATGCTGGCAGGGTCCCCCCTTGCTAGGAAGTCTCATCTCAGCTTTGAAGGTGCGAGACTTAGGGAGGCGTCCTGCCAGGTTGTTCAGACGTGGTCACTTTCTTCTTCTGTGATTGTTCCTGGACACGTCCGAGGTTTCAGGGACACCCAGGGCTCACCTCAAGAAGCCACAGAAGGGTTAAATAATTCGAGGCTGCAAGGACTAAATATCCTTTAGAGCTGACAGTGTGGGAGGCACAGGGCAGAGGCCGCTGAAGGAAGGCATTGTTAAATACAGAGCCTTGACAGGCCGCCCTCCCCGCTGGCCTGGCCCCGCTCACTTTTAGTTGCACTCAGGCCAATGTGATGTTTGTCTCAAAAATAAGGCTTGTATGGGCAGAATACCAGAACTGTAGACCAGTCTTTGTCAGATACAGGAGTGCCTTTCTCAAACATTAATGGAGTTTAAAAATATTAAAGAATGGAACTCCTTCCCCACTTGTTAAAGATCTTTGGCATTAGATTAGTTCATTTTCCAACAGACTGTTCCCCTTGCACCTGACCAGCAATGCACCTAATGATAGACTTGACCTTAGTCTCCGCAAATCTGCCTGCATGTTCCTTTCAGGAAGTGAAGGTTCCACCCCCGAACTGCTGCAAGCCAGAGACCAGAGGTTACAAGAAACCTCCCTTTCCTTCTTCACCTCCACCGGTCATCGTCTTCTTACTCTCCACCCTCAACTTCTCTCCACTCTGCTTGCATCTCCCCCATTCCTGCTGTAAATACCTCAGCCCAGCCCTCCGCCATGTCTCCCAGGAATCAGTGCAGCTCTCTGTAACAGTGCTCCAGGTGCCAGCATCTCTCAGAAGGTTCCAGATGCCCCTGGGATGCTGTCCTACCCACGGTGCGGCACACTCAGATGCTGCTCAGTGAATGCTCGCCTTTCACAAGCTCATGCTCCCAGCAATCAGACGAGGCCAGAGGGGAAGTTGACCTTCACCCCTACCCTCAAGTGTAGGCACCCTGAGACTGGATTGTTCTCTCATCCAAGCCAAAAAGAACGTGAGACCTTTCTATGCGTCTTCAGTGTAAAGGACAGCACTTATTTTTGTTATAAGTGATGAGAGCCCAGGAATGGATCTCTTGGGATGAATTACATTCTAGAACCTTTAGCGGCCCCAGAAGCATGGTGCAGGGAGGCTGGCACTGGATCCTGTTGCTTGTGTGTGTCACTAGCCCTCATTACTGTCACTGGAGGGGAGGGTAAGGAACCCTTTGTCAGCACCACCCTCCCAGACTCCAGCCCTCACCCTGTGAAGCGCTCACATTAGTGATGCCCCAAACCACTGTACCCACCACCTGGGGACACTTTTGATCACGTAGGGCAGTGATTTTCAACTGTGCAGCACACTGGTGTGCCACGAGAAGATCTTAGATACGCCGTGAAATTTTTCAAGATCATTAATTAAAATATTTTCCAAAGAAGTTCAAAACATATAAGCATATTCTTTTCTTTTTTCTTTTTTTGATCAACATAATTTAAATGGGTCACAGAAGCTTAACTACAGGTTGAAGTGTGCTGCGAGATAAAAAGAAGTTGAAAAACACTGGCTTAGGGGCAAGCCTGTGTGGTGGGGCTGGACCCCAAGACTGTTTCATGGTGCAGCACTTGTACCCAACACATTCTCATTCATTGATCAAAAAATATTTCTTTCTTTCTTTTTTTTTTTTGCAGTTTTTGGCTGGGGCTGGGTTTGAACCTGCCACCTTCAGCATATGGGGCCAGCGCCCTACCCCTTTGAGCCACAGGCACCGCCCTCAAAAAATATTTCTTAACAGCCCACTATGTTCCAGGCCCCCTTCCCATGCTAGGGAGCTAATAAGACAGACCCTTTATCACCACGGATGCCGCATACAATCTGTGGCAATGGACACGAATCAGAAAAACCCGTCCAGTGGTTGGCATCTGCTGTCCCTTCCACTGAGGACTTTACAGATTCCTGTACCTGCTGCTGTTTCTTCGTGCCTGCAGCTGGTGCTATATCCCCCCGGCAGCCAGTGCTGTGTCCCCCCGCCTGGACAGCTGCTAAGGTGAGCCCTCGGAACCCCTCTCAATGACACCTGCACCGGCCAGTGCCAAAGCTGGAATTAGGCCGCTGGAATGAATCGGTCCTAGCGTCACCTGCAAGCAGCCCAGCTAGGATGCACACATGTGCCTTTCAGAAGGTGATTTTAAATATCACGTGCCCTGGGTCCCTACACAGGGACAGCAGGATTGGCGAAAAAGAGGAGGAAATGAATGTGAGAAGAGCTGAGGCTGGTCTCAACTCTGTAACTAAGGTTCAAGTGTGCTGTGAGATTAATAAAAACTTGAGAAACACTGAGAGGCTAACAGGCTACAAGTCTCCCCTTAGGTGAGTCTGTCTCTGACCTCTCAGCAAATAGGTCAAAGGTGGCATGTGTGATCTTTAAAACAAACCACATAAGAACTAAAGAGCAGCTCTGGGAGGTGAAGGAATATGCCCAAGGCCACCCAGTGAGTCTCTGTCTGAGCCAGGACTAGAATTCGGGTTAAAACCTCCAGCTCGTTCCCTTTCTGCTCCGCGATGCTGCCTCCTTACAGAAGGTCTTGGAAATAATGTTCTTTCCTGAAATCAGTTCTGGACAAGCCTGGGCCTCCCCATGGACGTGAGCTTTGTAATAGAAGCCTGAGCAACCCGCCTGTGTTCTTAGGGCTGCTGGTCCCTGCCCTGGGACCCCTGAAGACCGGGTCCCACCCACCAGAAGATGACCCCACAGGGGGAGGGAGGCATGGGAAGCACCTGGCGGGGCCACTATGTGGCACAGCGATGGAGCCGAGAGCCACCATCTTTCTTAGGCTCCTTCTCCCACTCTCTTTTGAGTGTCACCTTCATTAGAGTCCACCCCAGGATCCCACTGTGGCTATGTATGCACCCCATGTTCTAGATCTTTCTTAACCATATTTCCTGATCAAAATTGATCTACTCTTGTGATTTTTTTTTTCAGACTATTTCAGGTACCCAGAGAGAGCTGATTCTCATAAAGTACACTGTACCCAGATAGATGTAAGAATTCAATTTCTTCAGCCAAAGGCGTGCTGATGGTGCAATATCAAGTATTTTTTCACCTTTGGTGGGCCGGCAGAGGGTGAAGGACTTCAGAGTCCCTGGGGCTTTCCCAGCACTTCTGAGTGCCTGTTA
Organism: Arctocebus calabarensis; assembly: GCA_963573935.1. Classification (NCBI taxonomy): domain Eukaryota; kingdom Metazoa; phylum Chordata; class Mammalia; order Primates; family Lorisidae; genus Arctocebus; species Arctocebus calabarensis. The sequence goes on along the minus strand of CAUYON010039948.1, from coordinate 1,818 downwards.
TGTTCATGCCAAGGACACAGAATACACAGCGGGAGCTCAGAGAGCAGGGTGAGGAGACAGAGAAGGTGGAAGAGGAAGGTGTATGGGAGGGGATCCACCCAGTGCGTGGTGGCACAGGAAGGCGGGCTGCAGCAGATAGAGTCAGGGGACAGGAAGCCCCTTCTGAATCCCTGGCCTAACCAGCTGGGGGTTCTGGTGCCCTGTGGACAGTCAGGGCTCGGTTTGCTCCCCAGCAGACTCAAGGGCTGCTGAACAGCTGTGCCCGCAGCACCTCTCCCACCTAGATGAGTCCTGGCCCAGGCTCCACAGGAAGCTCACTTGGTCCTTTGCTCTTTACAAGAGTTTCTGGGCCTCACACGTCAAAGTCCTTCATGGAATCCTCAGCATCACATCCCACCCTTGAGCCTTACTCGTCAATGGTCAGAGGGGGAGATGCTGTCCCATTCCATGCAGAGGCACCTGAACTCGGGTGAGGGCACAGGCTTCCCAGCCCACCCCTGCCTGCCCTTCCACACATGCCAAAAGGTATCGGACCAGTCCTGAGGCCCTGACTATTTGGAGGGGGAACGTGGTAACAACATGAATCAATTCATTCATTCATTCAGGGACACATCAGGTACTGGGAATACAGAGGACAGTAAGATGGCCATGGCTGCCCTCATCAACACATGCTCTGGTGGGGGAAGATCAGTATTAATCAAATAATCACACAAATGCAAACTTACAAACCGCAGTAAATGCTAGGAAAAGTGCAGGATGTTATGAGAACATTTTGTGGGAGAAGATGATCCAGTTGGCTGGTGGATGTCAGACTAAAGTTGTGGTCTTGGCTTCTGGAAAGACCCCTAGCAACCAAGCAGCCCCTTCCTCTGCTGCCTTGGGCCTGGCCATGGCTTGTTGCCTGGACTCTCTCAGAACTGCCTTTCCCTGAAAGCCCTCTCTGTCCATCTGTATCTTTCACAGATGAAACTGGGGCTATGTTAAAGAAGCCCATATGGGCTGATGCCTGCCCAGGATGCCCGGATCACTTTCCCTGTTCAACGCCTTTGAAACACAGTTCCACCTGGCTTGTAGCTCACGCTCTTCACTCTGCCTTTGATCACTCAATGGCCCAATTCTGTGACCAGGCCCTGTGGTCAGCCTGGCCCTGGTGGGGTCCTGCCTCAGGGACAGGGTCCTCCTTTAAGACCTATGGAACTGACAGTGATTGACTACAAAAAAGTAAAGTTAAAAGTGACGAGAGATAAAGAGACAGGACATGCAGAATTGAGTTTTCAAAGGTGGAAAACACAGGGGACCACTGCTGGTTGTGGGGTTCCAGTGAATGGCCCTGAGTATTTGTTCTACTCAGCTTTTGTTGAAGGCTATTATCTCATTTAGCCCAGAGGGTAAGCGGAGGAAGGGAACAAAAACGTCAGCAGTTTCTCTGAGTCAGCATGCTAATTCTTATTCTAACTATAATCATTAACTTTAAGGTCTGAGCAACCTTGAGAAATCTGAAACCTGAGCCTTGTGTGGGGCAGCCTCCGTCTGTGGTCACACACACAGATTCCTTATGGGAGGCTCATCCCCTTCAGTTCTCTGTGGAGCAGACACCCGATGGCCTCAGTCTCCTCTGAAGAATTGGCGGAAAGAGAATCTTTCCTCTAATCTCCACCCAGAGGCGCCTTCTTCTGAGATAAGGGTAAAAATCCTCTTGTCCATATTTCAGGGCTTGAACTATTCTCTCGATCTCTGCTCTGGCCATAGTACAAATCCCCACAATGGGTATTTGCTTTGTTGACTGGGCAGGGGATAGCCTGGTTAGCGTCCCCCCCG
>CAUYON010039946.1:0-49773 GCA_963573935.1 Arctocebus calabarensis | reverse complement strand
GAGTATCAATGTCTTTATTTAGTGATCAAGAAAATGCCATGAAGGCTATCTGTAACAGTACGATCAAAATATTTCTGAATGTATATGAATCGTGCCCTATGATTGCACCAATGTACATAATTATGATTCAATAAAATTATTAAAAATAAAAATATATATATATATCTTAGATATGTATCATTTAAGATTTCCATGTTCTATTGTAACAGAAAATAAAATGTTATTCAATTATATTTTCATTTTATAGAACTGATATACATATGTACTATATCATTAGAGCTGAGGACATATTTTGGGTATTCTGGGGATATATACATATATAATTGCACACATACAAATGCATGTGAGTTTGTGTACACCAGTTAGTGCTCAAATGATTGTTCTTTTATTTGTCAGTTGCCAATAATTAGTGGATTCACTATAACCATGTTTCATAGACAAAAATGTTCTATCTCAAGTCTATGTGACTTCACAAAATATGATTATACAAATCAGGTCTGTTTTGCATAATGAGTGCAGAATTTTATTTGTATCTTCACTGATGCATGAATATAGAAAAATCATGTTAGGTGCTGAACTCTTGAGTTCAGAAAAACCAATGGATCTGTCTTCCAACAGGTCATAAACTCATTGAGGCAAGCAAGTAAACAGGTAATTTAAATACAATGTAAGAATTAATGCAATGAATGTAAAGTTTGGGTTACATTCCAGGCAGACAGCTGAGGGGTTTAGAGGGGGCTTCCAGAATATATGACTTCTAAACTAGATTGTAAGAGACCAGCTGGATTTGGATAGACAAACAGAGGGGGCTATGAAGAAGGCAGACCTGGTGTCTGTATATCACCTTATTAGATTTGCAGTGAACAGGCAGGCCAACTACAAAGAAGTATGCCCTTACACCTGCAGTTCCTTCAGTTCCAAAGTACTTCGTATTGTTAGCTAACCACACAGTCCACAGTGTTCATCCCCACTGGTTGACAGGGTTTAGACAATTTCCAAGTGTAGACTGCAATGATTTTCACAGACTCCTGCTCTCTCCTCTGTTTCCCTTTGAGCAAATGAGACTTCAAATAGCTCTTTTAGTGTTTGACTTCCTAAGTCCATTTAAGGAATTCTCAAGTATCATGAATTGGTATAATAATTCAGATTATGATTTAAATAGCTCAAATTCTTAAAATTAAGATTTTCATTTCCAAAGGTGATTATATATATTGTGGGACCATTGCTAGTTTCAAGTTGAAAATCAGACTTTCTGTAGGCTTAACTCCATGGATTGCATGCTGTTTGGAGCACATGACTATCTGTCAGACACCTGCCAGGTGTTTCCTTATGATCAAAATGCGCCTTTCATCTGCTCCTTCTTCCTTGTTATTTCCCTGAACTTTGCTGGCATAGAGACCATCCTTATTAGAATGTTCATCAAACAGAGGTTTCAGGCCTGCCCATGTAAATAAAATAATCAGGCACTCTTTATATCCCCGACAGGGAGAGAGAGTCCTCGTCTATCATGAGTGTTTCATTATGTGCCACAGAACCAACAGCTTCCAGGAACGATGCCAGAGTTTAAAAAATTAGCTTTTTTGTATCCTAAAGTTTCCCTCATTTCAAGATCTGTCCATCTGTGGAGTTACTCAGCACCCCTTGACTCACAGAACACAGAAACCTTGATTTGGATTCTTTTGTATTTTGGAATGGATGAGATAACTCAGAAAAATGTTCTGCTCAATAACCTGTCCTTTGTCAACCAAAAATGGACAAAGAGAAAAAGAAACTCTTCAAAGTTCCAGCTAAAACTCCCTCTAACCAAAGACTTTACAAAAGAATTAATCTTCTTTGTATTATAATTTCATTTTTTAAGCTTGCACTCACATATATTTTTGTAAACCTTATCAACAAAGAGGGGTACTATTGACAAGTTTTATTAAAATTTCTATCTTGAGTTATATCAGGAAATTTATTCAAAATTCTATGTGCACCCCTAGACAGATGCAACACCTAATTAATGGTGGAGCTACCTGAGTTGAACAGTATGATACAATACTATTTGAAAAAGACACATAATAGCAAATTGCTTATGAAATGTCCTCTCCAGAGGTCGCATCTATCACCTTTTAGAGCCTTTGGGTTACAGTGAATCAAATACTTTCTTCTCCACTTCCTGTTAGGAAATTGACCTTGTTGAACCCGCCCGTGTCTCCCCCATCAGATTTTCACTGAGCACCAAGATCAGGCCTCCCTGACGCTGCACACTGCAGATTCTGTTTTGGATACACTCCGGTAATATCCTTGCTATCCTCCGGACAAATCCTCAACCTGAATTTGTACTGATGGAAAGCTGATATCTGAGCTATCATTCCATTGACAGAGAAGCTTCCACCACATTCTTGGACAAAAAAACTTTTTCACTGAAACAATTAAGAGATGATACAAGTATCTGCCACTGGTATGGGCTTGCAGAGTTACCCAGAGCAAAGGTTCATTTGTCTCTGAAGCCAGTCATTAGTTATTTTAGTTCTAACCCTTTGGCCTCTACCCCAATCCTGAAATTCTTTATCTAGGTTGCAAGTTGGAAATCAAACTAGGACTTTTGTATTAGTCTTTAACCTTTATACTGTAAGGTGAAGAAGGTGAGAACAACAAGGTGGCTGGATAGGGCCCGGTCCTTGAAACCAAAGCTTCCAATAAACAAAACCATCACTCTACCCTGTATCACAGGAACTGAGATTAGACAAAGAAAGCGAGGAGTGGAACCCAAACTTTGGCTTGTGAAGTTAACATAAAACTGTGAATGATAGACACAAATTTCAACTGCATGCATTTGATTGCACATGGTAATAAATTGTCATCGTTTTTCATTCCAATTACCATTTCATGATTATGGTATTCAGCTTTCATTTTAGGCAGTTTTCGAAATGGATATTTCTTTTTTTATTATTTCAAATAGCAACTAAGTGTTGCATAGCTGTAGTTTCTTTATGGCTGATTTCTCCTCCAGGATGGGGCCTGTTTGCACAGCCCTGACCTAAGGGCCTGGCACAGTGCACTGGAGAGTAAGTGTTTGACAAGTGAGGATGGTGTGCCAGGACCCAGAAGGTACTAAAAGAGAGATGGTTTAATCCTCAAAGTGCCAGGACCCAGCAGATACTAAATGAGAGATGGTTTAATCCTCAAAGTATGTATAGTTTTGCCCAAGGTGGACACATATAGAGATTCTTATATTAATCGTCTGAGACTGGGGCTTGTTGCCATGTGCTCTGATGTTCTGGTAGAAACTGAGGCACCAGAAATCAGCATCCTGAAGATGATGATATTCGACCTGAGTGATGTTTAAATTCAATTAGGAAAATCTTTTGGAAATAATGAGAAATTACATTGAGAAGTGGAAAAGCTTAAACAGGAAAAGCAAACATAATGTGTGAAGAAGAGAAAGAACTAGCATAAAGCATTAGCAAATGGTGTGCAGTTGTACATAGCTGGAAAGAGTGGTTGGTGCACTTATGTAAATGGTTTTGACCAGTGCCAGGGTAATGAGTAAGTTCAATCTGTATCACAAAGAAAGGTCATTTTTAATTGAAGAAAATGGACTTCTCTCTGAAGGGCAGGGAGAAATCAAAGAACCTCAACAAAGGAAAAGACAGGATCCAACTGGCCCTTAGAAAGACCATGGTAAGGGAGCTTTGATATAGGCAGACCGGAGGCAGCTGGACCAGTCAGGAGATTAAATATAACTTTATAATCATTTAGGCAGTAATGTGCATTTTGCTCATTTTGTATTTTAATTATTTAATATGATTTCATTGATGTTTGTATTAAAATATTTATTTCAATAGCAGCGTGATAATATTTTCAGGATTTTTGGTACCCCATCCTGTGATAATACGTTTCTTTTTAATTAATAAGAATTGAAACAAATTTTTTAAATAAAGAAGCAGTGTTATATTTTCAAATTTTAATCAGTAGTGGTGATTAATAGAGTGTACGGTTTGGGTATTAGCAAGCCTGGACTAGATAAAATGTGTAACCTTAACCTGAACCATGCCACACTTTTGAATTTTCTTCTAAAGCAAAAGTAAACAGTGTCTCTTTCAAATTTCTCCCATCAGTGACTTTAATTAGTGATTAGTGGTTCTTGCTTGTGGTTCCTGCATCTCCTCTATTAATGAAAGGTCACAAACTAATGATTGCTTTAAAATGTGCTAAAATGAATCATCCTTCAAAAATAACTTTTTTGTTATTGTTCTGTCGTGCTGCTCTTACAAAAAAAAAAGGTGAAGGTTAAGCTGGAAATCATGAATAATGTTATATTGAGGTTTTATAACCATTTTTCTTTCTAAGAAGTGGGGAAAATATATTCATCAAAACTACACTCCAGAAGTATAGCAGCATTAGATTTTCCATTCCAAAACTTCAGGGTTTAATTTAATGTAAAATGTAAATGATTTGTCAATTCAGGTCAGTCTAAAAGGGACAACAAAGTGACATTTCAATTTAAACAGAAACTACTTTAGCCAGCCTTAATCAGATGGTCTAATAAATGAGTTGAGGAACAATATTGCACATTTCTTAATCCCAGAGAAAACCAACTGCCATCAGTCCTGTTGGACTGGCACACCAAACAATCCAAAAATTATCACAAACTGAATTAAATAGAAATGTCTTGTTCCAAATTGTAAGTTCTATTCTATTTCTTTTTTTCAAATATTATTTAATCATTCAGAAATGCACATCACTTAATACAAATTAACAAATATCTATATGAGTCTTACTATGGGTAAGGTGCTATGTCTTAGTAAACGGCATAGACCAAAAGAAAAAATCGTCATGTATTCAGCCATTTATCCACCAAAAATTTCCTGATGCACCACTGTGTATAAATTCTACAGTAGATATTAGAGATTTATTTTCAAGAAAAGAAATACCTTTCTTGAAAGGTATTCTAGGAAGAACAGAAATAATATCATTAACACAGAACAATTGACAACTTGGCTCAGTGGAATGAAGGAGAAATATACCATGCCTATGTGAGGGCATATTCTGATCAGAAAGGACGGGGCAATATTCCTTGAGGAAGTTATACTTCAGTTGGTATCTGGAGGATGAGTTAGACTTAACAAGTTAGAGGGGGAAGGAAAGCAGCTAAGAGAAATGCATCAGTATGTGTTAATTCATAGGGTAAACAGGAAGCATGAAGATTACTGTGAATCAAAAGAAGAGTCAGGTTATTTGGGTCAAGAGAATTTAGAGTGAGAAGATTCCAACTGTAACTTTCTAAATAATTTTAACCAAGAGTGGAATACTTTAGAGAAGAGGACATTAAAGTGCCATTACACCATTTTTATTTTGAAAATATATCTCTGGCTATCTCATGGAAAATAGATAAATAAAACTCAGAATATTAGGTCTTCTTCCAAGGCCAAACATGAAGTAGCATAGGGCAAAGGAGTTCACCAATCCCTGGAAGTGACTGAGATTGACTAGGAAGAGAATATAAAATAGGAGAGAAGAAAGTTTGAATTGACTCTTGAGAAATGCTGATTTTATTGCCTATGTAGAGGATGGTAAGTTTACAAAAGACGAAAGAAAGGACTAGTCAGAGGCTTGGGAGAAAACTAGGCTAAACACATGCCAAGAAATTGGAGGGAAAGAAAGTGTTTCAGAAGATGGCGGTTAACCCTCCTAAATGCTACAGAGAGTTGAAAAAAAATAAGCACTTGGAAAATACCCATTAGCTTTACCAATGAAGTAATTGGGAAACTTCTAAAAATGATTTGGGAAATTATGATAATGGGAACAATATAAGCGTGGGTCAAACCGTAAATAAGAACAATGGAAACGGAAATTGTGGTAAAAATCATTATCTGTTAAATAATTGTAAAAGGTAGAGGGGGAATGAGCCTATAACGAAAGAGGAATCAAAAAGAGAATAAAGTTTGGGCTTAGGACATTTAAAACTTTTTTTATTTAATTAAATAAATTCAACTATGTTTACAATCTCTGGGAAAATGAGCAGAAGGTGCTAGCCAACTATTTTAAATTAGACGCCCTATATAAGAGAAAGAAGGTGAAGAAACAGAATAAAGAGCCTGTGCGCACAGAAAAGGATGGGACCCACAGTCAGGTTGGGGTATTTTCCTGAGAGGGAAGCCTGGAGAGCATCACCATTAGGATGGGACGTATGGATATGCCTCCACAGGGAGGCTAAACTGGTGGCTTCCATATTTTTTTAATAGAGTAGAAAATAAATCACAGAAAAGGTGGATTGTTTATTTGTCTAAGCTTGGGATAAAGTAATAGCAAAGGCTCTGTGAAGCATGAATGATACCAAGAGTGCCATGAAGTGGAGAGAAAACATAGCTGAACACATTAAGAGAAAGTAGAGGGGTCGGTGAAGGAAGGCAGGCAGTGATTAGATTGCAGAGTAGCTGGAATGAGAGCTTTTGAATAAGTTCACTGGAAGGAGAGGGGTAACAAAGAGCCTATAGTTTATAAACAATGTCTTCAGAGATAAGGCAATACTCCCAGAGTTTTAGGAAGAGGGAAAAAAATGCAAAAGAAATCACTGCAGACCTCACAGGGAGGGGGTTGAGTGATTGCATGTACAGGCCCTTACTTGGTAGCAGTGATGCCTGAGGTAGAAGTTAGAATGTGCTGTTGGCCTTAAAGAGAATTCCAGTTAAGAGAAGCTAGGAATGAAGAATGATGACAGACTTTTCTATAGAATGATGATTGGCAAAGTTTAGCTGAACCAAAGGGCTCATATGAAGAGATCAGTAAGATCAAGTGTGGAAAGGTAACCTGGGATGCAAATGGGGTAGGGCTATCAGGAAAGCTAGGACGGAAATGGAAATACATATTTCATTTTAAAAGCTTCCACAGTAAAAGGTAAAAACCAATGAAATTTCTAATAATATCCGAATAACAATTATATAAAAAATAGAATATATGTGGCCAGATGTTTTCTGAATATCTGTGATCTGCCAATGAAAGGCAGATCATTTCAGATAGAAAGATGATCATTTCAGATAAAGTAACACTCAGTGACAATCTTAATTTAATTATGTGTATTGTACAAACAAAGCAAATTGGCAGAGGCCAACAATAAAAATATCAACACCGCTACACACTTTGCTTCTTTAAACGTTGACTACCATCGACAAGTGGATTGAAATATTGGCCCTTTCCAAATGATATGGCATTCAAAAATCAGAAATTTGATCTTTAACTCAAAATGAGATGTTTAAGACTGCTGGCTGCTAATTTAGAAACTTTTGCCACAAGCCTTCAAATGAGGGGCCGCTTCTGAAATAGAAAACTGAACTTTTCAAAGTACATTTACCATGGTCCTTATCAAAGTCTTCAATGGAATTGGTGATCGTATTTATCTTTTTCATGTGGAGAGAATTTTGGAAATAGAGAAATGGTGAAAGACCTGGCAGTAATTTCAAGGTCTTCCAGACTGTATCCTTAATCTGGATGTAAAGAGAGCAAAGAAATTCAAGTTGCAAGTCATATCAGGAAACTTAGCTACTTTTGTTTTCCCTGGCAAAATGCTTCTGGGGAAAGAAATTAAACTGAGATTAAAATGCGTTTTTGATAATACAGAATTGACCATTTGTGACAGGTTACAGAAGATTAAATTGCAGGGAAAATGTAAATCTTCTTTTGGGTTTTTGCCTTCTTATCCAAAATATGTAATTTTATTTTGGTAAGTTTGGGAAGTCATTGAAGGTCGTTCTTTTGCTTATATCAGATGATAACAGGAGGTGAACCTATCTACATTTCATTATCTTTCATCTGAAATAGTTTCCCCTTAACTAGGCATTTAAACAAGATCACACCATAGTATCGTTACAATGAAATTTGTTTCTTTTAAACAATCAATATATGGAGATATCACATTACACACTAAAATGTAGAAATTTAACTGTTGTAAATTTGTAGAATCCATGATCAGATTTATATTTGAATTTTCTTTGAATAAAATATCCACTTTGCAAATTATAATACATAAAAATCTATTGAGAAAACCAAATTTATATGAGGAGAAACATCTTTCTCTCCACTTAGAATTATCATTTTCTTATAAACAGAAAATGTACTCAGTTCAAATGATCCTAGACAGGCACTGAAATAGTTTGAAGTATATTAAATTAGCAATTCTTTATTAACCCTGGGCTTGTATCGCAGTACATGCGAGAAAACATCAACTCTTTAAAATCTATATTGAAATGTGATTTCAGTCTCTTAGCAATATTCTAGAATTTATAAATTTTACGACTCATTTATACTTTATTTTCAGATTAAATTATTTGACTCAATTCTGCCATATCCTATAGTAAGAAAACATGTACTTACTAAAACTGATTTTAAAATCTACCATTTCTAGGATAGTATGTAAAAAAAAATAGCTTTGAGATGATTATTTCAGATAAAGTAACACTCAGTGACAATCTTAATTTAATTATGTGTATTGTACAAACAAAGCAAATTCTAGAAATGCTTGATTTTAATTCATTACTTTGAACACACAAATTTAGTATTTTGAAAATCAAAGTTGGAAGTTAAGGAGTTTGCCATTTAGATGCAAACAAGTTTAATCTTGATGTCTCCTGATCTGAACATTCCATCATGCAAAGCCAAGGAGGCTCCGACAGCCACATGAACGCATGAAGGCCCCTGCCACATGAACGCATGAAGGCCCCTGGCCTGAGTAACTGAAATAGCACCGAATCTTGACAAAGAACTCTGTTCCCCAATTTGCCTGCAGAAAGCTTGGATGTTGTCTTATTTTACAGCACCACAAAGCCTTTCAAACATATCCTCCTGTTGACCAGTTATCTCTGACAGTTATGGGAAGAAAAGCTATAAAATCGCATTAACAATTTCACAAATATATAAATATTCAGAAAATGATTAACAATCTGAACTCATTTGCCCACTGGGAATGTTTGTTTTTGAATAGACCAATCAAGGAATTATGTTCACATCTTCAGCATATGGAAGTCCCTGTCAGAATAAAGCAATTACTATACTGCATTTTTCAAAAGCCTGCTTTGGGCTATAAAAATAGCATTAGTTGGTGGAGAAAATGTCATTAAAAAACAAACATACTGAGATTTCTTTGAAAATTTATTTAATTTAAAACAAAATGTTGAACGAAATTATCTACTTTGCATTTTATATATTCTGAAAAAATTCTGTCATTTAAAATGTCATGAGCATAAGAAGTTCTTACTTTAAAATATATGTCAATTATTTTCCACTTTTTATTTCTTTTCTCGACTTCTAGAAATGAATTGCTTGATAAGATCGAGTACTAATTTGATTGCTCCAGAAGACCTTTTCTGATCAGCAAAAGGAAACTGAAGAGCCAGGTGCAGCTCAGGGCTCTGGGAGACTGAGGCAGGTGGATTGCCCTGAGCTCACAGGTTCAAGACCAGCTTAAGCAAGAGTGAGACCCTGTATCTAAGAAAAATTGCCAGGAGTTGTGGCGGGTGCCTGTAGTCCCAGCTACTTGGGAGACTGATACATGAGATTTGCTTGAGCCCAAAAGTTGGAGGTTGCTGTGAGCTATGACGCCATGGCACTTTACTGAGGGCAACAAAGTGGACTCAGTCTTAACAAAAAAAAGAAAGGGAAAAGATTTGGGTGGCACCTGTGGCTCAAAGGAGTAGAGTCCTGGCTCCATATGGTTCAAACCCAGCCCCGGCCAAAAACCGCAAAAGAAAAAAAAAGGGAAAAGTCTTGCTTCAGAAAATGATGGAAGAGACATTTCCACAGCAATGAGGTAATGAGAGGTTACAATCATACAGACACACACACATGAATTGTATCAGTCACTATGCTTAGCACAGGCTGTAAATTATCTCATACATACCATATTTCATATATATTATATGTATAATATATACTCATGCATATATTCCTCAAACATATTATAATACAGATATGCTTACATTTATATTTATTTCATTGTACAATATGAGATGCCAGTAATATTCTTGATTAAAATAGATACTTATCCTTATATGATCAGGATTTACTAATTTTTGACCCAGGACCTTACATCATCAGCCAGAAAACTAAGTCCAGGAAGAATTCTTGTTTATTATAGAGATTAATTTGGAGATATTAGAGGGATGCATTTCTGATGACTGAGGAAAAGAAGTTGGCTATTGGTTATCTTTCTATGTTGTGTCACTTTTACAGAATGCTGCTGAGAATTAAGATGGCGCTAACAAAAAGTCCTTTCGAATTAAAATGTGGAGTCTGTTGATAATTTTGTGACAAATTACTGGGTGGTGTGGTGGCTTGGGAGCTCGAGTAGAGAGAGTTATTGAGAAAGTGATAGTGGAAGGGGCTAAAAAGGAGTTTTATTTTCATTCAGGAGATATTACCATGTTTTAATGCTGAACTGAAATGATCTAAGGGAAAAGAACGTGCTAATGACATTAGACGTTGAGGTTCTATTTTAGGAATGGAAGCCTCTTTGAAGAAAAATGAGGGAGGGGCAAGACCAGACCAGGAATCCCCAACCTTTTTCACGGTACAGACGAGTTTCTTGGAAGATGAATTTCATGGACTGGGGCTCGGGGGATAGTTTCAGGATGAGTCAAGCACAGGAAATTCCCCCCTCAGATCATCAGGCGTTAGATTCTCTAAAAGTGTGCAACTAGATCCCTCACATCCTCCTCTGAGAAGGCAAAGCCCAGCCTGACAGGAGCAGAAATCAAGGTGTGTGTGAGCCGTGGGGAGAAGCTGTAAGAGCAGGGAAGCTTCTGTCGGTCTCCAGCCACTCACCTCCCGCTGTGTGGTTCCGATTCCAACCGCACACAGACCAGAGCTGGTCTGCAGCCTGGGAATTAGGGACCACAGGTCTAGACCACAAGCGAAGATGAAGGAACACCAGGAGAGATGAACAGTAAAAAAGATATTGACACTAGATGGTTTCTATTTTCTAAATATTGTAGAAAGCCCAGCGTGAAAGGAGGTCACAGGAATTTGCAGAATGAGGGTAAAGAATTGTTCCCTGCTTTAATAGCCATCTACTGACAGGAGAAAATGCGCCGTAGCTGAAAATATTATCCAATAGTTCCTTCCTATCTCTCCAACTTCAATTAACATCTGTCTTTCCCAAGGCCCCCAAGACCTAGCTGTACTCACTTCCCTTCAGTGTTTTCATTCTGTTTTTGCAAAGGACATTTCTTCCACTCCCTGCCCCTCCCCACACCAATTCAAGATTTTAGAAGACTGATTTTTATCCCCCAAATTCTTCTCCATTCAGACTTCACAATGACAATCTTAGCAAGAAAGTTGTTATGCAAAGTCCCTCCCAGGACTTTCTGTATCATTACTTTAATTTAGTTAGTATTTTTTGTAGTATTATGCCTGACAGATATCGTGTTTTTAATATATGTTAGTTCAGTAAATAAATAGCACTTAGAACCACCTGACATTGCCCTTACCCTTATCTCTTTACAATGTCAGTCAGCTGTTCTCTCCAGACCCCAACAGAAGATAAGCCACAGAAAATCAAGATCTGTTTTAATTTTTTCCTCTATAACTCTAGCACTTAGAACAGCTCCTGGCACATAGAAGATTACCAATGCATATTTGCTGGATAAATGAATAAAATATGAGATGATATCAGTCCATTAATTAACAACAATTTTGTTAAATTTAAAGTGATGCCAGTAAGCTTTAAATGATTGTGTGGCTATCTGAAAGAATATATGGTTTATCAGGTGTAAGGATTATCCAGGGTTGGAATATTGAGTGAGACTGAGGGAGGGAGAGAGTTAAGTAAGTTCGTGGTGCCTACAATGCAGTGATTACCACACTTGGGCCACAGAAGAGCAAGACAAAAGAACCTAGTAGAAAGTGAAAAGCAAGTTTGATTAATGAATTGGTAAAATCAATGTAATCAAAGAAATTTTTTATTAAAGCTAATTAAATGGGTGAGCTAAAAGAAAGGAAAACACGGAAAACATTTAGAGAGAAAAACATGTGAAGCAGAAAACTCAGAGGTTGTGCTGTTTTTGGCGATGATGACAAACTCTGAATATGGCTTTCAGAAAGAAAATAAATGGCTAAAATTAAAAAACGGTCATTGTATGTAAAAAATAGAAGAAGCAAGAGTATAGGAACTAGGATGTTTTACTTATGTAAATATTGAACACATGACGATGGAGACAGAGGAGGAGAGAGTCTAATTTATAATTTGAATTTTTCAGTAATGAGAAGGAGGACTATGAGATCAGAGGAGAGGTTAGTAGGTGACTGAACTGGATAATTTTAAGAATTTTCCATTACTATTTTGATTCGATGTCTGTAAACTTCTTAAAGGGTGAGAAATGATTTGGAGATGTAACTGTAGGCAATGTGGACAAATTGCTTGCCTCTTTGATTTGAAGTGCCGGATATAGGCATAGAATAAAATAAAACAAAAGAATCCACGGAACGGGCCGGAGGAGAAATGGCAAGAAGGGGCCAGTTGGAGAGAATCTTGGAGAAGTGATGGCAGAGGGCAGGTTGCTGTGGTGCATCAGAGCGTGAGAACAGAAGCCTCGGTAAAGGGCTATCGCGCGCACTGGGGGAGGGAAACTGATTTCTCGGGATGATGCCGCGCCCATCAATGGTGCCCTCAGATCTAGAAACTGCAGTTCATCGTGGAGAACCAGTTGGCACTGATGACTCAGAATCTGATTCTTCGTTTTTGTTTGCTACCTCTGCAGGTCCCTCTCAACACACAGAAAGTTGATGTGAGGCCCAAAGTCAGGCCTCAGGAAGCATTTGTTCAGGAAATAAATAAGACTTCCCATTATCTGCTATTTCCCGATTCCTTATTCCTTTACTTGCTAATACCACTTTGGGAAAGGTGATTACATTTTGACAATTAGTCCCCAAATACCATTTTTCAGCTGTTTTCATATGCCAATAACTCACTTTTATATAACAGATGCTTTTTGATATCTGTGCCTAATTTTACTAAAATTGCTATTCATCATTAATTCGGAAAGGCCCGTGGCATCTTGTGACATTTGGAGATCAATTGTCCTAGAGTCAATTATAAAAAGCTTTGTTTAATGAAGCTTTACTTGGTATTGGTGTTTTCTACTTACTTAGGATGCCCAGGACACAGTTTTCAATCCCAGTACATGAGGAAGTCTAGATTTAGTCACAGAAAACTGTTTAAAAGAAGACGTATTGTTAATATTATGGAAGTTTGAAAATTATTTCCTTTTCTGAGTAGAAATGGAAAAAATTCTACTGATTTTCTCATGCTTTCTCTTTCACACACACACACGTTTTTCTTATCTTTTAGAGACGCTCTAAAATAACTGGGTCATTATTTAACGCTTTTCTGTGCACATCTGATAAAACAAACCTAGTACAGCTGGGTTCACAGAATGATTCTGAGGGGTAGATTATATCCAAAGTATAATTGTTCATGGGACTTATTATGGTATAAAACCCTTGTTCCTTCTAAGAATTGAATTTGTTTATATTTAATGGACATTCCCATTTACTAGATGTAAACTTTCGTTTGCTAAGAAATAATTATAAAAGAAAACAGAAGTAGCTAGGTTTGAATATTGGGTATGTTGTTTCATTCTTTTCTAAAATATAAATTGACTTCCAGGCAGTCCCTCAAAAATATTAATTAAACGATAGAGGAAAGAACCAAAATATAGTTTCTGCCTTTGAGAAATTTGTTACAGTCTAAGAGAGACAAGCAAATTCCAAAAAAAAAAAAAAAAAAAAATCCTATGTGATGTCTAGTGATGTAATAAATCACATGGGCTCAAGTTGGGTTTGTGACACAGTACAGGTTGCTTGATTTTATTTTAATTTCAGATAAACAGCATTTTATTTTACTATATGTCTCAAATATTTTATGGGAGAAATACTAAATATGCTAAACCTGGCAATCCTAGCACACGTAGAAAATGGGTCAGGGGTAAACTTCCTTTTTTTTTTTTTTTTTGCAGTTTTTGGCCGGGGCTGGATTCGAACCCCGCACCTCTGTTGTTTGGGGCTGGCGCCCTACTCCCTGAGCCACCGGCGCCACCTGGTAAACTTTCTTAACAAGGAAGCCTTCACCAAGAATGTAACGTGAGATCACATGTGTGGCACATATTTGAAGGGTCAGGAGAAAACTTCTAAATACGGATCAAGAATGTTTTCACATAGTAAACGAGAAAATCTCATGAATGTTATGTCAATCAGGTTGATAAAAATATCTCAGATTGCATGTGAAGCCCGCACACTGTACCCCATGATTGAATGTACACAGCTATGATTCAATAAAAAAGAATGTAGCGTCAAGCTGGAGAAGTGAGTCAGGTGCCGAATGGGAGTGTAGGTGGACGGAACAGCACGGGCAGAGACCGCGCTACCTTCTGAATGTGCCCCTCCCCCAAGTTCCTAACCTTGGAGATTGTGAAATTAGGAGCTGATGCCTTTGGCAGGTGATTAAGGTTATGTGGGCCAAGCTCTCCTTATGAAAGAGTTCCAAGAGAGAACCCCACCACTCCCACGGTGCGAGGCTGCAGGGGTAAAGCGCCGTCTGCGAATGAGAAAGTGGGCCCTCACCAGACCCCAAGCGTGTCAGTGCCTTAGACGTGAACGTCACAGCCCCCAGAACTGTGGGGGGTGATTTCTGAGGGTTATCACTGCCTAGTTCATGGTTCTCTGTTACAGCGGCCCAGATGAACTCAGAGGGATCACAAGGCCAGGGAGACGAGAGTGTATGTGGACGCCTGCACTGTGCTCAGCAGAGTTACCCAGGGGCTCCGCCATGTGGAGACTAAGACGGATGGTGAGGACATCTTCATTTATACAATTACAACGTTTTGTTCCGATTTGAAATAATACTACGTCATTGACAGCTTACAGCTTTACCTGGGAAGGTCAGGAAAAAAACCAGAGTAAATCTTGAAAAGATTACTGAAAAATAATGATTCTGTAAACAGGAAAAGTGACAGCAATGTTGGAACAGAACAGACAGAAGGAAGAGAATAGTGCCAATTCAAGATTTACTTAAGGATTACTATCGAAAGGATTTTGTAATTGATTAGATGAGAAGACTAAAGTGGAAGGCAGAGTCCAGGATAGCAGCCAGATTTCTCACTTAGTACACAAATCTGAAATTCTCTAAGCTACACCATATATAATTGGCCACTGAGCAACAGAGAGCAGGAGCACCAACCTCTCCATGAAGTTTTTAAAAAAGGTTATAACTTGAGACTCCGTGAAATGTTAACTATTAGCCTGACATTGCTCAGAAGGCTTCCTGATTACATAAACAGTTAATCAACACACATTCCGAATGTTTTATGTGTTATAGATTAGGTTGTTAGAAAAAAAGTAACCCAGAAAAAGAAAATGCTATTAATAAAATTAGAAGGAAGAGAAAATATACTTAGTAAATGGAACTAGACCATCAGAGAGGTCTTCATCCCCAACCTCTTCACACTGGGAAGGATGAAGCAAAGGAGAGAGAATGTCCGGCTGCTGCCCCAGACCTGGCCGAGGGACAGGAGGTGGAGGAGGTGGAAGGCAAGGCAGAGAGACGGGAATATATAGTGTAAATTGTATTTCCAGAAAATCTGTATACGGTGGCACCTGTGGCTCAAAGGAGTAGGGCACCAGCCCCATATGCCAGAGGTGGTGAGTTCAAACCCAACCCCAGCCAAAAATTGCAATATATATCCACACAGTTCAAATTCATGTTGTTCAAGGGTCAAGTGTAATATGAAAAAATGTGATGGGGGCAGTGACACTTAATGGGGGGGTTGGAAGTTTGTGGGGAATCCGGAACCTTTGAAACATCCAGCATCATGGATATGTCAGTGAGGCCCAGAAGAAAGATCTGGGCTTTGGCAATAGATAGATAGTGTTAGTTAAAATGTTAGATAAATGTTTCTCAAGGTGTAGTTCCAGATGACCTGCATGAAAATCACCCTGGGTTTCTGTTAAATTTCTGGACCATTGCCAGAACTAGGAAATCTAACCACTTTACAAATACCTAGATGGTTCTTCCACACATTGAAGTTTGACAATTTTGAATAGAGATGATAGATAAAGGGTCTACCTGGATGGTGTCACTCAGGAACGGCAGTGTGTGACAAGCATATGTAGTCCAGATGATGAGGAATGCTACCACAGAAACTGAGTCCACAGGGAAACTGGGAAGGTGCCACCCAAGAAATCACACACGTGCGCGCACACACACACACCAAAGAAACATTGGGGATGTATCGAAACACCAACTTCAGAGAGTTCCAGATTTATGTGCTTTACTGTAAGCTAATAGAATACACTGTACAGAATGTATCTGAATCCTGACTTCAGTTCTAGCCTACATTATTCAGAGACGGGACGTTTAACCCCTGAGCCCCAGTAACTGGTACCCTGGTAGGTAAGACACACTCCTAAGATTTGGTTTAATGAATGGATGCAAATTTTTGAGTTCTGATAATGACAAACTGTGCTATTTGGTGTACACAATATTATTCCAAGTGGATTTTCTTCTGAGAGAGAAAATACATTTTTATACTATTAACTACTTTGTATAATTTTCTATTAAATATCTGATGTAAATGTTGTTTTCAACCTCACATTCTGTACACAGGTATTCTCCTAGGAAAGAGTTATTTTTACATATACATATTTCTCATAGCAGTTGGACCAGCTAAAACTTGTTAAATGTTTTCACTGAAATGAAACTATCTCTTTAATACAGTAAGAAATTATTTAATAAGATGATAATATTACACCTTGATAATGATTTACTGCCACTTTGCAATTCTTTTGTTGTAAATGTCCACATTGAAGATAAGTGTAGCAGCATTCCAGGTATGTGCTAGATGAGTTGGCATATATAGCCTGAGGCTCTATATTTTAAAACATTTTTTACCAGGATTCAATTTTTAAAGGATAAAAAAAAAGGTGAAGGAAAAAGGCATAAAATGGCTGTACATATTCTATCTCTGTCAGTGTGTTAATGCACCCAGCTTTTCAGCATCCACTTCAATTTTGATTCTTTCACTCAGAGCCCTTTAATTCACCACTTCCATTTTTAAATTCCATACCTTTCCACTGCCCAGTGAAAATGTAATTTATATTTATCTCCATTACTTAACACACAAAATTATACCATACAACAGTGATGCAAGTACGTGTATAAGGAGGCTATAAAAGTATTGAAATAAAGTATTTTAGATGTCACAAGAAAATACCTCCTTTACTGAGAAGGAATATTCATGTAAATGAAACTTTTCTATATGTTAGTATTTCAGTCAAAAGAAATGACTTTCCCCCCCTCAGGTGAAAAGTCTGAATCTGCATTTAAATGGAAAGATGAATTCTAATTCAGATTTCAGCTACTGGAATCAACAAAAAAGAAATCAGGTGTAGGCTGAAAAGTGGTTTTCAAAGTTATATTGAATTATACATACCTGGATATTTAGATCTAATTAAATGCATAAGATTAAATTCCTCAAATGAAATTCCTAGTCCATCTCTAATTTAGTCTCAAAACTCCAAGGAATAAAATAATGAAAAACATTTATTCTAATCTCACTTTTATACATTTATTTTAGATTCTAGGGTACAAACAAGAACATTGAGTCTTTTGAAATTACGTAATATATGAATCCTGATTTCTTGCATAATTCTTAACAAGACTTTCAAAGCTTCTAGAACCTTATAAAATAATAATGAAGAACTATGTGATGTGTCTCATCCCATAAAGCGCCATTTCTGTTTATGTCATCTACATGATGCTTCAAATTCTTTTTTTTTTTTTGAGACAGAGCCTCAAGCTGTCACCCTGGATAGAGTGCTGCGGCATCACAGCTCACAGCAACCTCCAATTCCTGGGCTCAAGTGAGTCTCCTGCCTCTGCCTCCCAAGTAGCTGGGACTACAGGCACCTGCCACAAGGCCCAGCCATTTTTTGGTTGCAGCCGTCATTGTTATTTGGCGGGCCGGGGCTGGATTTGAACCCACCAGCTCAGGTGTACATGGCTGGTGCCTTAGCCCATTGAGCCACAGGCACAGAGCCGATGCTTCAAATTCAAACTAGCCACCCATCAATTCAGAAATTATCCTTAACTCGTAAAATTTCTACAAGTGTGTGTGCTCTATGAGAGTTGAACGAACGTCTATCATTTGTTTGTTTCAATAGATTTAATGTATACAAATGGTTTTTTGTTAAAACATTGTACGGTTCTGACATCAGGGCTTTTAGTGTACTTATCACCCAAAAAGTGCACATTTCACGCGATTGGTTATGGCCCATCCCTCATTGCCCTCCAGACCTCCTCCACTTGAGTCTTCAGCATCCCTTGTACTACCCTGTGTGACCATGTTCTCATTCCTTACCTTTCGCTTGTGAATGTGATCATACAGGATTTGTTTTTCCCATTCCTGAGATACTTCACTTAGGATAATGACCTTTCTATCCACGTTGCTGCATAAGACATTACTTCCTAAGGCTGTGTAACACTCCATGGTGTGTTTATATATGTGAATGTGTGTACGTGTGTGCGCACGCACATCACATGTTCTTTGTCCACTCATCAGTTGATGAGCACTTACGTTGAGTCCACGTCTTGTGGTTTGGAATTGTGCTCTGATAAACATGAGTCCAGGTGTGTTTTTTACATACTGACTTCGAGTCATGGGATGCCTTCAAGTTTGTTTTTTTGGCTTAGCATTGTTTTGACTATTCGTATTTTTTTTTTATTCCATGTGAAATTTAGGAATTTTTTCCTAATTCTGTGGAAAATGACATTGAGTATTTTTATGCCAAAGGAAGTGAATCTGTAATTAACTTCACGCAGTGTGGACATTTTAACAATATCGATTCTTCCAATTCATGAGCAAGGGGTGGTGCTTCCCATTCATTTATTTCATCTGCTGTTTTTTTCATCAGTGTTTTGTAGTCATCCCTATAGAGATTTTTCACCACCTGGGTCAAGTATATTCCTAGGAATAGATTTTTGCAGCTATTGCAGGTGATGTTAAGTTCTTGAGTTGATTCTCAGAGTAGGTATTATTGGGATATAGAAATGTCACTGATTTCTGTACATTTATAATCTGAGACTTTACTGAATTCACTTATCAATTCTAGGAGCCTTTTGGAAAAGCTTTTAGGGTTTTCTAAATGCAAAATCATATCACTGGCACATGAGGATTCTTGAGATCCTCTTTCCTACTTCAGTAGCCTTTGTTTCTTTCTCTTGTCTGATTGTTGTAGTTGGGACTTCAGTTACGATGTTAAACAGAAGTGGTAAATTGGGTATCCTTCTCTTGCTCCAGTTCTTAGGGAGAATGCTTTCGACTTTCCACCAAGCTGTATAATGCTAGCTGTGCGTATATTACATACGGCCTTTACTAATGTGATATATGTTCCTTCTATACCTAGTTTTTTGAGGGCTTTATCATGAAGATGTGCTGGATTTTAATGAATGTTTTTTTCTGCATCTGTTGGGATGATCACATGGTTTTGTTTTTAATTTTGTTTGTGGTACATCACATTTATTTATTTATCTATGTAGAACACCTTTGTGGCCCTGGGATGATGTCTGTAGTCAACCATCTTGCCTGAGATCTACCTATTTCTTTACCACCTTATTTCTTGAGCCCCAAGGAGAAATCTGCATATCACAAGAACTCTATATGATTGGCTAAATGAATCAATTGAGTTTCTCAAATTTTTTACAGAAAATTCTCAAATATTCTCCAGAAAATCCAGATCAGAATTTTCCCAGAGTAAAACATATTTAACATAAGGTTGACTGTAGTAACTCATGATGTATTGTAAGTCCAAAGTAGAATGAGGCTTTGAAAAAAATAGTTGATTGACTACTTGCCTGTCCCCTGCAGAAGAATTTGAAGTGCTGTCAGAACAAGCACTTTAACGTTTGGTTAAACTCCATACTGTCTGCTTCTAGTAGAAATCACTGAACACAGTATAGTGCTGGGTGTTTCCTAGCTGAATAACGTTTGACACCAGTGACTGACTCTTCTGAAGTCTCACCTTCATAACAATACATGTGTACATAACTGTGCTTCCACAGTCCATGTGATTCTGCCTTCTAGGAACGTCAGCCCCTTTGCTCTGTCCTTGTTTTTTGTTTTGTTTTGTTTTGCTTTGCTTTTCCTAATCATGCCACTTCATCCTTACATCTTCGGCAAGGATTATCTTTAAATTCTATTCTCTATTTCCATAGTGTAGCTTTGTGGATAGGGACCACATTTGCTAGCTACACCTGAATCTTTGAGGCACTGTTGCTTGTTCATAGCTATGGAATAGGGAACAGTGATACCTATCAGACAAAGCAGTTTTAAGGGGGTGTCTGACCCACTGTTTATTCTCTGTCTGGAGGCTGTGCTGAGCCACAGGTAATATGATCCACCAATCAGAAAATGCTACGCATGTTTTATGTGTTCAGGAAACAAATGTTTATTGTTTAAAGTTGTTGTTGTTGTTGTTGTAGCAACTAGTATTACTTTATCTAATAATGTCCGATCTTAGGAGAAGTTTCCTCAGTCCTACCTATCAAAGGGGATTTAACTGTGCGGAGCAAGAAGATCTCTGACTAGAGAATTAATCTATCAGGCCAATGCTTGTAGATCAAAGACTCATCATTTGAAAAGAAAGGTGGTGTGTGGGACTGAAAAGAATGTTTTTTCTTTAAGCTGCTTTGTGTGGGGGCAGTTAGAGATTGCAGACAGTGTGCACAGGTTCATAGAATGTCTTCTTAGAAGGGCTAATATGATTATTGGATTTATTTTCTGTTTTGTTGAGGAATGCAAGTGTGAGTCTGAACTGACTTGCTCAGTGAAATCCAGAGAAAAAATGCCCCTCCAGCCGTCCTTCCCAAACTGATCCTGTATAGCAAGCAATGTCCATACAGATTACATCCTGATAAATATTTCACTATCACGTGGAAGGTGTGCCAAATATTTTGGCCTGTTAAAACATATATTTGTCTAAGTTTGGCATTAGTGGTGTTATTTTTATGCTATGTCTATTAAAATACTATTATATATACACATAAGTGCATATACAAACCAAATTTGTAATCAGAAGATGGTGTATTTTCTGGAACACAGAGGGTTATGAAATGTCTTTTCACTGTTTAATGAAATCCTTTTCACCCCTACATACTGGGTCATCTGTTCCACTATGGAGGGTTCCCAGGCCATACCTTGATACCATCCCAATGGCCTCATTATATGAATCTACAAAGGTCTAATATATGTATCAAAATTATAGTTCAATCTAATTTAGATCACATACTCTTCTTCAACCCAGAGAATAATTATGGTTCCTTTTAGCATTAGTGTGATAGAACTCTGAAACATCTTTTTCTAAGAGTTGATCCCTTAGTAGTTATACAATAAGCACATAAAATATTTTTATGACTGTTTTTAAGATATGAAAATTTAATTAAGCCTTCCCAGGCATGCTGAGTTTAACTGTACACTCTAATTTAGGCTTAGTAATATGACTAGTCACCTTAACAATTGCCTAGTAATTGCCAAGCATTATTTCAGAGACTATAATATATTACCTGGATCAAGTTTCAGACAAGCAAAGCCATACACCCTGATCACAGAAGTTAAGTCAAATTTAAAATAAATTTCTATTTGACTTCAGAATGATTTATTTTCTCACAACTGAATGCTTCCTTTCCCTGAAGCCATTGTCCGATTTCAACCTAGTCTACTGAAGCTAACAAATATATGAACTTCTTTCTTCTAAGAGCCAAAACCATTGGTCCAATTTGGTTGTAATTAAGAGATAAATCTAACCAAGGATATCTAGGCAAAAAAGTTATCAGCATGGGGACAGTAGCGAACTAAACTAGTAATGTCGTGCCTAAATATTGCCCTGTGGGGTTTATGCCAAGATTCCTCTAAGCATTGTGTAATCTATTGCTGAAACTTAATGGTGTCTCATATTGAATCACTTCCTTCAGTGTCTCATTTTTAAGGTCCAGATTGTATGGTTCTCATGTTCAATTTAAAACCCATGGCCTGTGTAGTCTTAACTAGTATTCATTTCATCACAGGCTACTAACCATCCCCCACTCTGGGAGGCAGGGGTGGGGAAGAATCCAGTTGCTGCTTCTACTATTAGTGACGGGGGCTGGGCCTGGAGCTCCTTAGCTGACACTTTCTGTGAACTTTCTCATTTCACCGTCATCTTCCACTGATGAGAGGTAATAGGAAGATCCATTTCAATAGGTAATAGCATTGATGATAATAAATTTGATTCAATCCTTAATCTTTATTCTCTTTGTTACTATATTTTAATTAAATAGAAAGAGACTTGAGTACCCACATTCACAACTACACAAAGAAAGCAAAGTAAAGATACAACTTAGAGTAAATAGAGGGTGTTATTTACCTAAAACGGCAGCTTACAAGAGGAACCTATATCATACGGGACTTAAGTACATCATCTTTAGTGCAGGAGACAGGTCTTACTCACTGTCCCGACTCCAATTCTTGTTATGCATTAGAAAATTCTGTATTTTCCCAGTTTCTTCATCTTCAAATAAGAACAATAGTACTTTCCTCATAGCGTTTAATGAGATTCAAATGAGATCATTTAGGTGCTTGGTATACTACATGCTACCTTACAAATTGTCATTACATTTTAGCCTCAATTACTTTTATTTCCTGAATATTATCTACAGACTTAGAGTTAAACTCTATGATCAAATGATCTGTGTGTTTGTTTGAAATATGTCTCTAAAACCCATAGTCCTTTCTCCACAGGTGCTAACATGTGCGTGTGTGTATGTGTGTGTGTACAAATCAGTGATGAAAATCATCTAGGTTCATACAGTGGGGTTTATTGTATAAACTCGTTTCCATACACTTGCAGGATTCTTCAAATTTCTCTTCTGGAGAAAAGGAGAAATTAACATGTCTGTATATAGTGACTAATGCTAAAATAGAAGGGCTGCCAGTGAGATTGGTAACTCCTCTTTGCACCGAGTTGCTCTAATAATAGAGTGGGTTATTTCACCTTGCTAAGCCAATTTCTTCCTCTAAAAATGGAAATCAAAGAAATATTTTCCTTCAATTTTGGCTTAAATAAAGCAAACACAGATGTGAATGATTTTAAAGTGTTTTCCAAATATGAGGTGTCACATAATCCGCTGACATCAAAAACAGCCTCAACTTTTAAAAGTGTATGGTTCTATTTCTAAATGCTATTTGTACAGTGAGTATCAGAAAAAGCAATTGATTGATTTATAGATCGATTGATCACTTTATTCTATTAATCTGTAAGAGGGAAAATATTATCTTGTATCTCACCTGAAAGAAACCTACATTCAATTCTCCTCCACTGCAGAGTGGAAACGTGTGCTTATGTTAAAGTGCCTCATTTATAGGAAAAAAATAGCTCCCTGCCAAAAAAGAGAAATGTAACATAATTACTCCAGGCTGGGAAGCCTTCTATTAGTTTATTCAATGACATTCCCAAATGGTGCTGGGAGAATTTGACGTGCAACATTTTTGTTAGAAAAAGAATCTTTCAGGTTATGTATAATATAGGCACAGAAGAAAAATATGAATAGTGGAAATGAGCCCACATTTAACAGTGACAAACTACTTGCCACATCAATTCCTTCGATTTCAAGCCTTTGCTTCTTTTTTTGGTTATGAGCGAGTGGTGCACACTAACACCGTATTACCAAACACTAAAACAGTGAATCTTTATACTAGAGCTGGTTCCCTGTCTCGGATGGGGAAACAGAACAGAACCTCATTCGATAGGGGGCCAGCTGAGATCTGGACGGCTCAGAACTAGGAAATGATCCAATCCCTAGAGTACAGCAGTATCAGCGTAAGATGTCAGTGGATTTGTGAAGAATATGGTGACAATTGTCAGAAGCAGAAAAATAATTCAGTGCATTGACACAAGGTTCATACAGCATTCCTGGTAAGATTACTGGGTTGTTAACATAGGGGTTCATAGTTCATAGGTTTCCATGGGAAAATACTTCTTTATGGAGGCAGTACAAACTAGTTAAAACTTTATTATTTCTTTTTCTTTTATATTTCAGATTAATATGAGGGCATATACAATTAGGTTTCAGTATTTCTATTTGTTAGGTGAGGGCCCTGTTGTAGTTATGCCCTGCACCCAGGAGATGTGCTCTATCTCCCTACATTGTGCCCATTAAGTAGGAGCACCCAACCCCCCACCTTCCCCACTATGAATTGAATTGAGTTTTTCTCTTGTGTGGATGTATATTAGATCCTCTAATAGCTTCTTATTAATATTGAGTACATCAGATCCTTGCTTTTCCATTCTTGTGATAATTTGCAAAAGAGAGATACCTTACTACTAAAGGGGATGTTCTCCAATGCTATCCCAGTTAATTAAAAAAATAGTTGAAGTTTTAGATTGGGAGGTTATGCAGCCATTGATTTAAATATGGTTTTATCACTTGTTAATTGTGACTTTTTGCAATTCTGTTAACTTTCTCTGGTCATGTTTTCTGTATCGCTAATAAAAATGTGATAATACTACCTAATTTTTGAGTTACACAAGTTAAGTCAATAGCTTAGTTAAATACTCCTACAGTGTCTCATAATCTCCCCTGACTAATAAGAGAAATCTAAATTTGTCATGTCCTACCAGACCCCATGAGACTTGGGACCTGCTCATCTCCCTGACCTCGTTCCATAACATTTCCAGCACAAGCTCAGACCTGTAAGATGCTCTTCCTATACCTCAATGGGCGACTCCCACAGTTCCTCTGGTTTTATTCTCTCTTGATGCAGTGGATTTTGTTGAATACGGGAGTGTTTCTGGTAGTCTCAAGTTGGTGGGCTTCAATAGTCATGGAAAGTTATCAAGTTCGGCTAAGCCACCCTAGCCACCAAGACCAGGATATCCAGCTCAATAATGGTGTGCCGTCTGACACTTTCTAAGAACCTATTCCTGTTCAAGGTCAATTTGTATGAGATATAAGACAGGTTTGTACTGAACTTGATCAACTTATATTTTTACCTAATAAAATTTGACTTTTAATATGTCTCCTACTATTTATTTGATAGTACAGTTTCTTTCTTTTTTTTATTGTTGAATCATAGCTGAGTACATTAGTGCAATCAAGGGGTACAATGTGCTGGTTTCATGGATGGAGGGAGGGTAAATGGTGGGGCCTCACATATGGTGCATCTTAGACGGGTTCAGGCGAAACTTACTAAATGCAGAATACAAATGTCTTCATACAATAACTAAGAAAATGACACGATGGCTATGTCAACAGTTTAATGATAGTACAATTTCTTGAGTCATATTTGTCTATTACAAAACATCAGTGGTGAGGGACAGACATATAGTCAGGAAGCCTATCTGAGAGCCGGCCTCAATGTCAAAGGATCTCATCAGCTAGCGTAATTCTAACAAACTGAGCACTTGTGTAAACTTTCACAACCTTATGAATGAGAATGATCCTCAAACTTTCCTTTGTGTTCAGTGGAACTTCTGTGACTTATATTTTGCTAATTCATAAATACATCTCACCAGGTAGGGTCATTTCACTTTGAGGAAACACTTTCAAATTAAAATGAACAATTTTGGAACTTTAAAATTTAAACAGAAATGTTCATTTGGGAATAGCCTTAAAAGAGAAAAGGATAATATCCTGACTATTTAATTGCCACATTCCTTACTTATTATGAGGAGACTTTTATATACCAGCTGAACTACGATTCTGCTTCTCTGAAGACTCCCTAGAGAATGATGCAAAAATAGGTACATTCATTTGTACTTTTCCTATTTGCATCCCTCCTTTCCTTGACTTCTTCCTTCTCCAACCACAAATTTAATTCAACTTCCTTGGGCTTTTTACTCATTCTTTTCTCTTTTTACTGAAAGCTTCATTAAAAAATTTAAGCTGCCCAGGAAGGAGATTCCTAGTGCATGGACTTCACACCCTAATTCTGAATATATCTCTGTGGTGTTGTTAAGGACTTCTCAGATCCTAGAGCAGAAAGAAAAAAATATATATTGAAACATTTCCACTTCTCCTGGGTACATACACTTAAGGCTGCCCTGACCCCTGACCTCTGTCAAGTAGAACATCTTGGGGTGGGGCCAGGAGATGCAAAAACTTGCTTGGAAAAGCCCAATTTTAGCCTCTGAGAAGGACTTAAAAATTAATGCCACAAATTTTAATGAAATGGGATATCTGAGGGTTCTGAAACGGGGACAATCCATCTTAGAGAATACATCTTAGCTCTTGCCAAGTAAATTGGACTTTGGTTCCATCTTGAAAACAGCAAAATGACAAAATTACAGGAGAACTCAGAGACAGATGAATCAGTTGCTTTATTCAATATCATCCCTGAACACTGATGTCTCCACCAACCTTGTCTCCATTTCATACATGGCCAGAAATTGCAGATCTCTATGTAAACAAAAGATTGGATGGGAGATCACTCTATTATATCAACTTCAGCCTTTGGCTGAATTCATTGAAGAAAATTTAGATGGAAAAAGAAAACCCTCAAACTAAACTTATGGATTTTAAAATAAAGCAAGTACATGTAGGATTGCCACAGCCTGAAGAAACAATGAAAATCCCCGTTTAACAAAACCTTTGTGGTTTTGTAAGTAAAAGGATAACTAGAATATCAAATGCCCTATCCTGCTAAAAATGAGGAAAAATCCTAAAATGTGAGTGTTGTGAAAAGAACAAGGAAGCAGACTGTAATGCCCGATTTCCAACGATTTTGTTAAACCATCAAAGAGAACCAGCTCCAATAGTCGGGGGGCAGACTTTCTACACAGTATGGGTAATACTCTCTAGGCTGTAAATCTTACCATTAACTTTATTCCTGTCAGTCAGCCTACTGAATTTTTAGAATTTTCAAATGCTCCTCACACTTTCACCTTCACCCAGCATTCAGCAATAACTCTCATCCCTCTTGCCAACCAACATTCATTCCTTCTTTATGATAACAGCCAAACACATTTATTATTGAGAGATTTATTTTAACAATTGAATCAAATATTCTTCAGATGGCCTGTTTCTTGAAATACCTGAAATGTCTCACAGGTGACACTGGCATCACACACTAATAGTTCAAGTGCACGTTTGTTTCCCTGTTCTTGTGCCTTTAACCCATTCTCAACTTGAGGCATAATTTGAGGTCCCTGGTACGGTCTGGGCCATGGAACCCACTGATGCCTCAATGTTATTGGGAGCTGACCCCATATGAGTGGTAAATTATTTGTCCAAGCTTTAACCAACATCATGCAATATTGGTTAAATAGCTTTTAAATAAAATAGCTTTAACCAATATTGTTATTTTTTTGAAAGCTGAAAATTTATTTCACGAATATATATGTATATCTAAGTTCACCAACAATGAACAGACACAGAAAATAGCAGCATATACTGAATCTCACTACTTACTTACCATCTCCTTTGAATATTGAAGCAAGAAAAAGGATGGACCTGTTATGACATATTTATCAAAAACTGATCCTTTGATTCTATGTGGCCCTATAAATACTGTTTTTATTTGTAGTAAACTACAATGAAAACATATTGATTTGTGTAAGATCTTACTATTATAAGCAAAATTGTGATACTCTATTTCCCAGTGTTCCCCAAAGTCAAACTTCAGTTTGTTTTGAGCGCTACCTAAAGCCATCAGCCTTACTCCTGGGCCCTGCTGCCATTTCCTTCTACTGTTATTCTAGATCTAAACAGTCACTACTTACTTGCCTTGTCATGGAAAAGTCAAAAAAATCCCAGGCCTATTTATATGTCAACATTTTACAGATTTCCCCTTCTATTCTCAATTGAAACAAAAAGAGAATAATATTTTCTTGTGACTTCCTTGTCTTACAATATATAGATGATCTTATTTCAAACCTCAAAAGACAAAGTTCTAAAATTATTTCCATATATATCCTTAATGAAAACATTAATCCAGAAGAAATATAAAGCCTCCAAAGACAAATCTCAATTCTAACAACAAATATTGATTATTTATCAAAAGGTATGTTTCAAGAAGGTAAATCTCTAACGTTTGGTAGATTGCACAGATCTCTAATTTTTCTAAATCAATTCCAAACGACAATTATGGAAATGTTTATGACTAGGTAAGTTTTGAAGGTTCCGTGCATCATATTTTTCTGAGATTGCACCTAACTTGTATAATTTATCTCTAGGCCTTGAATATTCTCTGTAATAAAAAGATATAAAAATCCTTTGGTAAGCTAAATTTTATAGTCAATAGCCCTGAAAGTTATGAGTGCCTAATCATTACATATCCTTTTCCTTTTTGGCAGTCAGTATATTGGTAGGATACTCGATGTAATGTGCTGGTCTATGAGATGGGGCACATTTTCTTTATTAAGGAACTATACCAACAGCCACAGAACTTGTGGAATCTATAGATTTATTTCTAAGGTCCTCATACCATGTGTTGTATTTCCTTTCTGGGTATGTTGCCATCAAAAGAAAACACTAGGAAATTCTCAGTTCATTGGCTTATGTTCTGTAAAATTTTGATGAATTTTGCTTTTTACATATTACTATTCACTCTTATAACCCTAAACTCAGCAATTTCCCTTCACTGTGCTAGGAAGGAAAATTTCATTTTTAGTCTACTGCTAGATAGCTATCAAAGTCTTTCCACAGCTTTTGAATCTTTTTTAGGAAAAACTCTGATTTAATTTATTTGTTGATTACACATACTCGAAAACAGATTCAGAATATAGAGAGGCGTGCTCTGGGGGATTACATGCATTAATTCAGCTCAAATAGAAGAGTTTACCACTCTCACATAGGTTTAAGTATAAGTATACTATTGCCTTACCCTCACCTTAAACCCTAGAGAAATTCTAAAGTTTAAATGTAGACCTTTCTAAATTAGAGACCTGAAGTTTGTTCAATGTCTTCACACTCATTTTACCCACTCATTAATAATTGTAGTTGTCTAATATTTCTTGAGCATTTACTCTAACATTGTTGAAAACTTCTGAATTCCTGTGAAGGGATCTCAAGTCTAAAGGACTATCTTAAAGACAGGTATGTCTGGTTGTCCAGGACACTAGTTTTACCTGGGGGCTTCTTATTTGGGGTGCTCAGAGTGTCCCCAGGCAAATATGAAGGAGATTATGAAGGAGATTATGCATTTTTCTACCTGTTCCCCCTTTCCATTCATCCTCCCTAACAGTAGGCATAATACTGGATTAAGTTTAAAAAGGAAACTAAAGAGCAATTTCTCAGGCCCATGTAGAGGGTTTTAAGGCCCCAGGTTGGTTAATACAGTTAATACACCCAGGAACTCAACATTTATCTAATATGAAACTCATAATGTCATCAAAGAGCCCCCCAAAAACCAATCTCCAGTCATTCTCTTGACATCACTCCACACACCATGCCCTAATTTTCTGCAAACTGCTCGGGATATTTCTAGAAAAAAATACCAGCCTTTTCATATCTTTTACTGCTATTATTAGAAATATGTTCCTAAAACCTCCTCATTTGCTTTCCACTGGGCCTTTTCTATGCAGAGAAACTTTGCATCTTTAAGAAAATTTCCTGAAGATTTTTTTTACAAATAAAAATCTCTTACTGATTTGATACTGATGTTTAAACTGAATTTTAACTAGAGATATATTATCACTAAAATATTGTATTTCTTTAACCAACTCCAGGGGAATAAAAGAGGAAGTAATTTTGTTTTTTAAAAGTACACATTATTTTACAAATATATATTACATTAAATCTAAATAAAATAGAATAAAAGAACCTTTTATAAATCAAGCATTAGTTTTAAAAATAATTTTCATTTGAAACTGAGAGGTGTGAACTGAAGTTTAAAATACTTCTTTAAAATCATCTCAGGAATGGTGTTGGAGTTGACAGAACACAGTGAATTAAACTGATAGTTGCATCCATGGCATTCCAGGAACACAGCAGAAGCTTATAAAAATAACTTAGTCATTAAGCCACCTTAGCTAAAGGATTCCCATTAATTCCATTATAGCCAATAATCAGAAAATCTATATATTTTATCTCTAAATTTATATATTTAGGAAATAACTGGCTAAAATTGTTTTACACTGTTTTAATGTTTCTACTAAGAATTCTAAGATTAGGAATATTGGTAAGTGACTGATATATGGTCTCCATTCACCATCCAAAGTGTTAATAAAATTATTATTCTAAACATATACTGTTATATAGAGGACATAGAGGAACTTCAATTATCTCAGAATGTAAGATAGCAAAGATTGTAAGGATTTTTTTTCTTTACTAATCTAGGAGATTCAAACAAATGCAAAGGGAATGAGGGAAAGAGAAATTTTGTTTATTTAAGTTGGAAGTTGTGATTTGTTAATTCAATATGTAAAATTATTTGCCAACACGAGTAAAAGCGTTTAAATAAGCATAGTGTCTGATAGAAGTAAAATGTCTTTTGTTTCCTCCTTTTGCTGAAAGATAACCATATTTTATGATATTTTTTCTAGTTCAAAATATAATTATTCATGTATGAATTGTCCAGATAAATAAAGAAGAAAAAATAGATGCAGAGATTAGAAAATACCTGTATTTTCCCCCCCAGGGAATGAGATAACTCTAAATGCTTATACTTGACAATATTTCTTATCTTTTATTTCAAAACTAGATAGTAGCTGCATTAGTATTTAGTCATGCATTTATATTGGACAAACATTTTTGCAGAAATGGTTTAAAATTCCCTTCACTTATAAGTACATGTTTACCTACAGTTGTATTTACAACTTATATTTATAATTAACGGTGTTAACTACATCTGCCTAAATTCCACAGAAAGTCCACAGTATCATTTTTCTTTGTTACATGCATGTCTATATTCAATAATAAAACCATGCTAACCAATTTATAAATTATGTTTTCTGATTGGTGCAACATAAAATTATAAAAATGTATGCTGAAATGTTATTGCCTGTAATTTGATGGGGGACGATTCCTTTTATTCTAAGCAAATGAGCCTCTCCTAGGTTGAACATTATCACCATTTTTCTATTCGTTTGGATTGAACTTGGAAGAGACTTTACGCAAACACATGACTATTTGCTCCTAAAGATCACTGTCAAATTACAATTCCAAAGATATTTCTCTTCCCTGATGGATTAGTCCAGATGCGTCCCAAGCCTGCACAAATCAGAAAAAGGTCAAAGATCATGTAATGTCTGTGTTGGGCCCTCTGTCAAGTCATGTTCACTGTCACCAAAAGGTTAGGCTAGAAAGGAAAAACTCAGGTGGACGCCTGGTGCGGAATGTGTGACAATGAAATGAGAGAGGTGGTGCACTTGTTGGTGCAATGATAAAACATCCAGCTTTTGCCCTGTCACTTTCAGTTTTTCAAAAGCACATTGTTTTTAGGTCTGGATCCTGAACATGCCTTAAGGCACTGGCAACATCGAACATGTAATTCATTAATTTGTGTCCTGCTGGTTGTTTGAAGACATAGGCCTTTCCCTTCGTCAATGTCTGTCTCATTTCACTCAATATTAACATCTCCCAACACCTGCAACTAGGTTAGATTCTTTTATTTTTTTTGAAATGGCAGTAGGGAGAGAAAAGTGAAAATCAGAAACAGTGAAATTTATCTCCTTACTGTTTACATTTAAATGTGCTCTACTAGAGAGGTTTTAAAATAAGAAGCAAAATAAGGGTAGCCTTTCATCTCTTCATACCTTGATTAAGAATTTTTTTTAAAACAAAAAGTGAACATAAAAACAGGGACATGTGATTTCCTGTACAGTTGGAAGACTACATGAAATGGGGAATTTAAGACTCAAGTCTGACTGAGCTGAGCCCAGGATGATGGAAGAGAAACAAGATAATGATATCTATAATCTAAACCATCTTAAATAAATCTTGGATTGTCTTGAAATAGTTTCAAGTGATTTGAGCCAGAGATACGATTCATTTTTCCAAAACTTTACACGTGATTTTAATTCTGTCTGAGCAACTAATCAGTACAGCAATTAGTGGTAGAGTGACGTGCACAACTTTCTTCTCTTGTCTTCTAACGCCCTGTGGTTTCCTTTTAAGCATCTCTCCCTGAGGGCACTATGCCATCTCTTTACAATCCTCCTGGGATTTCAAAGACTCTCTGTAGCTCAAATGTCACTGCATAGGTCTATGACACACTAACATTTATTTACTTAAGCCTTGATGTTTCTCCTGAATTCACTAGACTGCATGCTTTGCAAAAAGGTGCTGTATTCACCAAAATATAGGGCCTCGCCCAGTTGCCAGGGTAACACAACCTCTGAGTGGGGACCAAATTTTGATTTTGAGCCAAGATTATATTAAAAGAGAAGCATAAGTAAGGCAAAGATCCATCCCAGCACTGGAGGATGGTTAGAACAGAGCAGACGTGTGGGGTGGTCAGAGTGTCTAGATTATTAGGAGGACAGAGGTGGAGCAGGGCCTTCCCTCGGAGCATCCCACATCACCCAGTCATAGGAGGGGTGAAAAAGCTGCTAATTTGCCGGGATTCTGATAAAAGTGGAATTTAGTATTCAATGACCACTGTCTTCATATGTAAAAAAGGTATGGTATTCTAAAGGAATTTAAGTGATTTGCAAATGCTACTGTTGTAGGCCAACAGGCCCCCAAAAGACCGGAGTCTGTCTCAGCTTGTCTTGGCCTTGGTTCCCAGTGTACGCTCCTCTTGGGTTAATTCTGAGAACACGGTTTCTAATGAGGAAGTCCTCCAGTTCCCTGACTCCCTAGCCAGCTAAACAATGGTAAAAACTTACTCAAGCAGAGTTTCCCAGGTTACTGATTTTCCCAAGCTACTAGGCTTTCCAAGTTGTCCCTATTGTTACCAAGTTACCCCCTGAGCTGCCATGCAGCAACCCCCGGAGCCAACTACCTGACTGTAACTCTGCCCTGTAACCAGCCACGTTCTGCTTTTGTACATGCTTACTTTGCCACATCAGCACATAAAAGGTTGCTTTCACTTCTCTTTGGGGCTATTTGCCCTTTGGGGCAGCGGTCTGCCTGTGCCAGATGTAATAAATCACCACCTGATTTGGGCCATTTGCCATTTGGGGCAGTGGTCCCCCTGTGCAGGTATAATAAATCATCACCATGTGATTTGAGCCTAAAGTAGGGTCCGTGTTTTTTATGGGCAGCCCACAGTTACAACACTACCAAATAAATAATGAGGTTTTAATACTCATTTTGTCTTTGACTCAAGCATCAGTTTAATTTCTGGCCATATGTAAGTGGTCCTCAAACTGTAGTCTCCACACTAGTAGTGTCTGCATCACTTAAAAAAGTTGTGAGAAATACAAATGTCCAAACTTCACTAAACCTGTACAGAAATTCTAGGAGAGAATTTGTTTTTGTAACAAGCCCTTTGGCGATCCTGATGCGTGTTGAGGTCTGTGACCCCCTATCCTGTATGTGCTGCAGCAAATACACACAACTCAGGGTGTGTAGGGCAAGGTCATCAGTAAAACAGAGCTGTCTCTTCACGCCACTGAATGTTACAATGTTCAAAGGAAGAAAATGTGTAATAATACCTTTGGCAATCACTTCCATTAATTGAGTGCTTATCACTGTTCCATTTGATAAATGAGGAAACGGAAGTGCAGTGACATAAGTTTCCCAAATTTATATAACTGTCTAAAGACGGGGTCAGAACCTGTCTTTCTGTATCATGTTACAATGAGCTTAGTAGAGTTTCTCTTCAGATCAGGACACAATGTTAGGCATCGTTACTACACGTGATACTTTGAGACTTTGCAACAAAAAGGGTATCATGTGTTTCACAGGTTCTTTCACGTCCTCCCTCTGCTCTTCTTTAGTGTGTTAATGTGAAGGAAAATGCGCAAGGACACAGGTACATTCAGTGCAGGACATTTTTTTACTTCATTAAATATTCTCAAAAGAGAGTTCAAAGTCTTGCTATTTAATCACTTTATGGCAAATATCACATGAGCTTCTCACTCAACAGTGGCCCATTCCCAAGTTTGGGTATGCAATGCCCATTCCCTATCACAGGTCGGCAGGTACAGCAGAAATGTTTGCGATCGTAGTCAGATTCCCACACTTGCAGCTCTGTGTTTGTACATTCCTCTCCTTCCAAAGTCTTCTTATAAATGATATCCCATTTATTATCCATGTACAAGTATAAAGCTGTGACAATAAAGCATGTTTTATTCTGAACGAGCATTATCAAGAGGAGACTAGGTCATGGCTTCAAGACTCTGTTTTCCAGTTCTGGAGAAGAGGCTGTTTGGGGGTGATGCTGACAGGGCACCTGAAGATCTCATGGCCATTCTCAGAGAAAATGGAGCTGCTGACTAGTATCCACCATGGAGACATTACATCTTTTGTATTTTCCTGGATGGATGTGGACAACATCCTCCCAAGTAAAGTATCACAAGAATGGAAAAGCCAGCATCTGGTGTATTCAATACTAATATGAAACAAGATGCACAACCTCACACTCACAGGAGAGAAAAACACAACTAAATTCAAGAAGAGGGGAGGACAGGGGGAGGCATTTGGTGAGCTCTCACCTGACAGGCATGATGTAGGAACATAGGGCACACCTCCTGGGTGAAAGCCTCAAGTGCACCTTGGACTTGACCTAACAAACGCAAATAAAATAATGTAATCCCTAATCATGTGTACCCTTAAATTAACCTGAAATTTAAAAAAGAAATAAGAGAATGAAAGGAAGGGAGGGAGAGAAGGGGGGAGAGAGAAATGGAGAGAGAGGAAAGAAGGAAGGAAAGAAGGAAGGAAGGAAGGAAGGGAGGGAGGGAGGAAGGAAGGAAAGAAGGAAGGAGAGAGAAAGAGAGAGAAAAATCAAGCTACTTCTGCTCCTCAGAGTTACACCATAATTCTCATTCAAATAACCCAAGTGGGGTCTCCAGCAAGCACCTGCTCCTTCTCCTTTCTGTTAAGACTGCGAAATACAAGTATCTCTGTGAAATATTGTGACTTAAGAAAAAAGCTGGTGAGGGAAGGCTTTGGAGATGTACAGGCCTAGGATCAAATCCTGAGTCTATTATTTACTAGTACATAAACTTTAACAAGTTACTTGGCTTGCAGGCGTTTCACTTTCCCCACTTGTCCAATAGAAAAAATTCAAGTTGTGAGAATTCCTTCAGGTAGCCGATATTTAAGGCCTACCTATAAACCTCACAATTCTCTACAATCTCCCCTATTTCCACGGCATCCAGCTTTACACAGAGATTACTCACGCCCTCGGGAGAGTACCTCCATCTGGGCCGTGGGCCTGGATTTAGAATGTCTCATCTGCGTCTGGGTTCCAGGTCTGCCAGCCCTGCGGCCTTCTGACTCTGTGTCACACCTGCCACAACTGCGTGAAGGTTGGAAAGGATCCAAGTCGAATGGAATCGCTTAGTGCAAAACCGAGACAAAGCTACACTGACTCAGCTGTCATTATTACCATGGCTAATGTCACGGTTCCAATCCTCCAGTCTGAGTCAAACTGCTCTACCTACAGAGCAGTTTAAGGAAATAGCTACAACCGTCCCATTGTTAGGGGCAGTGAGCTTCATTCACAAGGTGGAAGCTCAGAAGAGATCTCTGATAGTCATTTTCAATAAACAATAGCTGCACAAGGTCAAACCATTACATATTTTCATCTGAAACTTATTGGGCAAGTATTTCAATATCTCCTTCTCAAAACTCAGTTTTGAAAGGTAGGTTATTAAGGTTGTTAAGCATTTGACTGGTCTAAATTTTGAGGGGTTGCCAAGTCACACATTGCTGAAGGAAGCAGCCTTTCTTTCCTTCTCTCTTCCTCTCCTTTCTTGTCTCCTTCCCTCCTTCCTTCCTTTTTCCTTCACCCTTTTATTCACACATCCAACGTGGCTCTGGAGTGGGGTGGCCACGTTTGCATCATGGCACCAACTTTATTAATATCGTGACTCTGTGAAAGTCATTCAACCTCCCTGAGCCTCCAGTCCCCCTCTACCAATATTAGGTAGTAAGAGCACGTATGTCCAAGGATGTTTTTAACACCTACATAAGATAATGCAAATCCTCTTACACAGTGGGTGGCATGAAGGGCCCAGAAAATGTTAGCTTATGATGTAACCATCACTTTTATTATTAAATATTTTCCATCACTTTTATTATTAAATATTTTTTTGTACTTCTGCCTGTTCTCTTTCTCCTATCACCACTACTGCTGCTAGCACTAGCCAGCGCTCCACCAAATGCCAGTCCTTCACCGAGAGAAAAACAACAAGCACAGAACATTATTCTGTCTCTCTGTTCTTATGGAATGCAGTTTCTGAGGGTCAAATATAATATACGGGGAAATACGATTTTTTTTTTTTTTGAGACAGAGCCTCAAGCTGTCACCCTAGATAGATTGCTGTGGCATCACAGCTCACAGCAACCTCCAATTCCTGGGCTCAAGCGAGTCTCCTGTCTCCGCCTCCCAAGTAGCTGGGACTACAGGCACCCGCCACAATGCCTGGCCAGGGAAATACAATTTTTAAAAGTACTGTCATTATTTTTAATAATTGGGCAAAGGAAAAACATTCAGGAGGATGACTGAAAATGCCTGGAGGGAACCAGTTTGTGATGCTTGGGGACCTGTTTGTGCCTTTTCTGGATGTGACATTTAATACAAGGTCTGACGTGAAGCTACTCAGGTGAAAGTAGATGGTAGATGAGCCTGGCCAGGTGAGGAAGCGCCAGGGAATTTCAGAGTGCAAAGAGAAAAAGCGGGAGGTCTCATCTGTGAGCCTGCCTTGGGGAAGAAGAAAGTTAGACTTCATTTGAAGCACTTCCCTTATTCTTGAAAGGACTGTGTGTCTGTTGATGTTGTAGAATTTGCTCTTCTTCCTTACATTCCTGAAGCCTGTTGAAGTGTTTATAGGGCCTTCTGCTATATTGAACATGTACAGCATCTGATACCTGCCCTAAGGAAGAAAAGACAAATACACCAAACATCAAATAAACAATGCTGAAATCTTCAAATCATGCATCAGTTAAGATTTTAATTTACTAAAGCTGTTTTCCTAATTCTGTAGGCTTTGTTCACAGATGGCAATATTTAAATCATGGAGTTAATATAAAGTGATAAAAGAAAAAGATCTTGGTGTGTGATGTATCCAGTAAACCAGAACTGTGCAAACTCGCCAATTAAATTTGACAACTTCTTAAAACACGTAATCCCTACAGATGCACTATGACAATCCCACAGTGGGGACAGAATGTGAAGTGCCACATCCTGCTCATCCGCTGTGCTGATCTCTCTTAAGGCTGCACAATCGGAATTGTGTTTAAGGAGTAGACAGTGAAAACTTGTTAGTTTACAGACACCAGATGCGAAACCTCCTCTCTGTCACTTAGAGCATGCAAATGAAAATCTTTGAATTTTAAGCATTTCCAACTGGACTGTTTTTATTTATTACCATTTTCTTGTTCATGGTAAAATGTCATAGGAATACGTTCCAAGGCCCTTCCAAATGATTTAACAAATTGTTATTTTTTCTGGGAATACCATCTTCAAATGAAATGAAAACACAAGAATGTGCTTTGCTCCAACTGGTCAATCATCTCTGTATTTTAAAAGCTCTTTAATTTAGCCCTAGTGTTTATATTCAACCTTCCAGTAGCGGTGGTTTTACATTCTCCTCAGGTCGACATGTTGTGCAGTGCTGTGATTAATTGGGTAGGGCTGATTCCTTGTATTTAGAGCCCACTTGTAAGGGGATGTGAGAAATGAATTGTGCCAAGAGCCTTCAGTTCTATTTTTATTAATAGAGTAGATTTCATAGATCATGAAAACAACCTTCTAATTCATAAAAGTCAATCTAATATCTTGTTAAACAAGAGTTATTATTATTGAGCTTAAACTACTGAAGTGTGTTATACCAAAGGGCCACTTCCCACGCTGGAGAATACTGCCGTGAATCCTAGCATGTTAACCTCATGCTAATAAGCTCTCGTCGTCTGATAAGTTATTGATTATCTCAGCAGGCACAATTCGTATCAGGAAGAGACAGGGTAGTTAACTGGAACGTAAGTCCTTCCTTTTGCAACTTGAAACAGACTCACACACTCATCAGTTGCGTTAGTCAGGGCTCTGGTACCAGACAGGAAGCTTTGCCCACAGGTGGATGTGTCTTTTCTAAAAGGAGCAGTGCTGAGCACCATTAAACTCTGGCCCCTTAGAAAATCCCAACTTCTATTGTACCTATTAATCTAAACAGTAACTGAAATGCCAAATGGAGAAGCAGTTCAAAGCCACTTGCTATTGTTCTCTTGCTAATGTGAATGGTAAAATTATACTGAATTTTCTATTTTGCTCATTTTTACCACAAGGGAACTGAAATGGAAAAAGGATAAAGAGTATAAGTGATTATACGAGTCTATGCTAAAAAAAAGCATTCACATAGTAACAGCCAACCATATTATCTTAAAGCATTTCTATAGAAAAGATTTTTTTCCATTGTGAATAAGATTTAAACACATGCAAAAAAATAATTTCACAAAGGATTTTCCCCACACACAGTTGTGATCAGTGCTGTTTGTTACGTGTGCTGAAATTGGAGCCCTCACAGTCTGTGCTTCAGCTGACACCTTTCTCCTCAGATTACTGATTCGTATGAAGGGAAGAGAAATGCATGTTGAAAATTGTAAAGAGGCAATAAAATAGCTTTTAAATAAAGAAATATATTATTGTGAAGCAATGTAGGCATTGTAAATTGGCAAGGTTCCATGACACATTGCTATGTCTATTCATTTGTGGAAATGTTTGAAATTGCTCCAAAGGGCTTAGTTTTATGTTTTGGAGGAATGGTAAGGTTTAGTGTGACAGTTTGCTAAAAAACAGTAAGAGGAAAAAAATGTTCTCTTGCTGGATAATTCAACTTTTAATAGTTTTTTTTCAGATGTATTTAATTATGCATGTTTTGCTAAATAGAAGATCCGATTTTAGTTGCGGCCACTTACGATCCCAAGATGAACAAACTCTCACCTGGAATCACTCATTCTCGTCAGCCCAGAGGGGCTTGCTCCATTGTTTAGATAGGAAACTTTCCCCGCTTTTATCTGCACAACTATAATAGTAGCCACAAGAATTCTCACAGAATACATAAATTGTTCAAGTGGCAGCATATCTGAAATAATGAGCCACTTAAAACGATACAGTATAGTGGTTAAGAGCTTGGGTTGGCAGTCAGAATGCCAGTGCTTTAATTCTAGCACTCTGGCCTTGGGTAGGAAAACTCAACAGTGAAAGGGGGATAGTTAAAGTAACCATGTGATATCACCTATTTTAAGAATCAAAGGAGGCAGTATATATGAAGTATTTATCAAGGCTTTTAGCATGGATTAAACACATGATTATATTCTTATTATTTAGTTCAACTTTCCTAATGTAACAGTTCTCAAGACAAAATACTTGTACATAATCATAATTAAGCATATGGGTAACACCGTATAATTAATAGCAATGTCAAGATTACAAGCAGGTCATCTTGAACTGGCTCGTATTTTATACTGTACTACCTAGCAATTGTGGACTCAAGGTATTCTCATGTATTTGAGAACATTGTAAAATTGTGTTATACCTAAATGTTTATTTGACTCTATGTTATATTTATGAAATATGAATATATATATTCATATATATATGAGGGTGATTTGATGCCTGAAGTTTGAAACCAGCCTGGGCAATATAGCAAGACCCCCCCATATCTAATAACAATGCAAAACTAGCTGGGGTGGTGGAGTGATGTGCACCTGTAGTCCCAGCTACTTAGGAGGCTGAGGTGGAAGGAACACTTGAACCAAGGAAGGGAAGGATTCTGTGAGGTAAGACCGTGCTACTTACACTCTAGCCTTCATGACAGAAGGAGACTGTTTAAAAAAAAAAATGACAAAGTTTGGTGACTAAAATTCAACAACTTTCAGGCCCTCACAAGTGCCTAGAATATTTGCTCTCTGTATTGTATTATGGAGCCATTGATGCTTTGCACTTTCACAAGGTGATGGGAGTTCTCTATGTCAATAGAACCCAAGAGTACAATATATAGTTACAAGTATAGCAGAAATTTTATTTTAATACTCTTCATTATTTAGTTTGTATATCTATAGTCCTTTATCTCATTGGCATAAATACATGAATCTAATTTTTGAAAACTGTACCCTTCCTCTCGTTTCTGACCTCACAGATATAACATTTCTGCACTGAAGTATAATAGTGAAAGCATGTATGTTCTCTTCTCCTGCTTCTTCGTCTTCCTGAATTCTACATAATATGGCTCCATTTTATATGAACTCAGAAGTTACGATATATTTATGGCAACCTACTTTCCTGGGGTTATTAAATCACATTTTTTCGTCATTTTGTAAAAACAAGGCCAAAAGAAAGAATAATACGAAATAATTTGAATTTTTTAATTCTTAGGAAAGTTTCTTCAGATCAATGGTTTTGTGAAATAGCAGAAAGTTCAAGAATAAGAGATTTCAACTCAATAAAATCTGTATGCACCAAAGGTTAAGAACTTGAGGTCTTTAGTTAATAAGAAGCAAGTTTAAATACTATCTATAGGAACTTGAGCAAATTTTATTATCCTGCAGACAAAAGGGATAACAACAATAATTGAAGAAATTCCATAGTATTCTGATTCTTTCTCTCTTCTTTCTTCTCTGGGACATTAAGCTAACCTAAGACTTTGTACTGTTAATTTCTGTGGCTTTGGATAAATTACATACTCTTTTCTCAAAAAGTCATTACTAGAATTAATGAAAATACGTAAATAAAGTCCTCTGTACAGTGCTCAGCAACTCCGTCTCTCAGGCCAAACCCATCCTGCTGTGTATATTTGCAAATAAATGGTCTTGTTGGAACATGGTACTTTTTAGGGCTAGAGTGGAAGAGTTGGGACAGAGAGTGTGTGGCCTACAAAGCTGACAGACAATATTTATTATCTAAACCTCTGGAAAAAAGGAGGGGAGGGGAGGGTGGAGGGCAATTGTTGGGATCACACCTACGGTGCATCTTAGCAGGGTACTGGTGAAACTTATTAAATATAGAATATCGATGTCTTCATATAGTGATTAAGAAAATGCCATGAAAGCTATCTCTAACAGTACTATCAAAATATTTCTGTTTGTATATGAAGTAAGCACATTGTGCCCCATAATTGCACCAATGTACACAATTATGATTTAATAAAATTATTTAAAAAAAAGTTTTCCAATTTCTACCCTGATACGTGGCCTGCCATGCTTTTTCTTCCTTCCTCCATCTTTGTTTCACTCTCCCAGCATCCTGTCTCCCTCCCACCCTCCTTTCCTCTTTACCTCCATCTCTCTCCCCCTCTTTTCTCTCCTCCCTTCCTGAATTCCTTTCTTTCTCTTTCTTTGTTCTTTCCACTCTCGTTCCCTCTCTTCCTTCCTCTCT
The DNA here is from genome assembly GCA_963573935.1 of Arctocebus calabarensis. Classification (NCBI taxonomy): domain Eukaryota; kingdom Metazoa; phylum Chordata; class Mammalia; order Primates; family Lorisidae; genus Arctocebus; species Arctocebus calabarensis. The sequence goes on along the minus strand of CAUYON010039946.1, from coordinate 8,287 downwards.
TTCTCCTTCTGGCAAAACATTTTGCTTACTACATGAGATAAGCTTTAAATTAAGCTCTGTGAACACATCAATAAACCCAATTTCTGCAATGTAGTGATGAATGTAGACAAGTAAAAGAAAACTAAAATATACTAAGTGGTATGATAAGATAATCATGCATCAGTGGTTCCCCTAACAAGATTTTAAGGATTTAGGGAAAGCTTTCTGGTAGAAAGATCTGTAAGGTGAAATGTGGAATATGAGTGGAAGTTAACTCATAACTTAGGTGAGTGAAGAGTGAAAGAAGAGAGGAATGTCCCAGCAACAGGTATAACATTTTCAAGAGCATGGTGGTCACACAGAAACTTGCACTTTTTAGGGTGAGTGAGAGTCACTGAGTGTTATGCAGAGGAGTACAAGGGACCAAGGTCAGGCATCTGATCAGGGCCAAGATCATGCAGGGCCATGGTCCAGAACACTGATTTCATTATATTAACACCAAAAGTTAATGAAATGGGCAGAGAGGGAGAAAGTTGTTTGCACTGATGTAACATACCCAAATTAGTCATTTGAAAAGAGAACATGGGCCGGGCACAGTGGCTTATGCCTGTGATCTCACTGATGGCACATGTTAGCACTCTGGGAGGCTGAGGCAGGCAAATTGCTTGAGCTCAGAAATTCCAGACCAGCCTGAGCAAGAGGGAAACCCCATCACCACTGAAAATAGAAAAGCTACCTGAGCATAGCAGCAGTGCCAGTAGCCTCAGCCACTCAGGAGTCTGAGACAAGAGGATTGCTCAAGCCTAAGAGTTTGAAGGTGATGTACACTATTATGCCAGGGCACTCTACTGAGGGTGACTAAATAAATAAATACAAATAGAAAGAGTATATGGTGCAGTTTTAGAAAATGGATTTTAGTAAATGTCGTGGCAAGGAGACCAACAAGGTGATGGAAGAGTCTGAAACAATTAACAGAATACTCAGACCTATTCTAAAATACATTGAGTAGTCAAAAAAAAGAAGAGTATTTGTTAGAATTAGGGATACTTTTGCATATGCTTTTTTAAAGAAATAATTTGATGTCATTAAAAAAAGGACACAGGAATTTTCAAATCCTGCATTTTTAAGAAAGTTATCTATAGAATAAACAATGTCTAAATAGGACAAAAACCATAAATAAAAGTACTATTATTATTTATGGTTGTTTGCAAAGCTCTCATAAACATGGTATATAACATTCTTTAGTTTAATTTACATATTTATTTAGCATGTATTTACTGAATGTTTAATAGCTTTCAGGGACCATTCCAAAAATTGATACACAGCAGGAAATGAAACAGCAAACCCCCTTTCTCAGAGATCATGTTATAATGAGAGATGTACCCAAACATAAATAAATATGTAAATACAAAATTGTGAGCTATGCTATATGCTATTAATGACAGAACTAAAAAGAAACAAGTTCAAGATCAAACAAATACAGTGGAAGGCAACTTGTTTTAGAAAGTGAAGTCAGGGAAGAATTCTTAACAAAATGACATTTTAACTGATACCTAAAAAATTAATCTAAAACCTGTATAAAGAGTCACCATTTTAGGCAAAGAAAATGATGGTGGGTGTGCAAAAGGTCTAAGGAAGGAATGTGTTTGGCATAGTTAGAGAATTAAAACTTACTAGTGTAGGTTAAAGTGATCAAGAGAAAGAATTGAGTGAGATAAAGGATAGATGGGTTAGATATTAAGGACCAGCTAGAACTAGCATCATGATTAAATTTTGTTTAAGGGCAAGACATGTGATATAATGTTTATAATTATCTTTACTGAAATATCTTTTTTTTTTTTTTACTGAAATATCTTGTATAGAATTAATAAGATTCATTTCCAGGTACCTAACATTAGGTAGCTATTATATATTACCTTTAAAAATATTAAGTTTGATGGTTACTTGAGTCAAGAAATACAACTACATTTTATATTGGCTTAGCTTTGCTAAGTTATCCCTTTAAATCTAACAGGTCTCTACATAAACATTTTATTTTCACAATCATATTATCTAAATGTATTGGCAGTTCTATTTCTCCATTTCTAATCCTTATCACGTACTCCTGCTTTATTTTATGGAATAGGTAACAGAGTACATTTTTATTGTTCTTAATTTCAGAGGAAATGTATTCAGTATTTCCACATTAAGTGTGATGCTTGCTGAGTCTTGTGTAGTCACTTTTTGTCAGACTAAGGAATTCTCTTTCTATTTCTGTTATCTCTTGTTCTATATTCCTAATTCCTAGTTATAATTTTAATCATAAGTGGATATGAAATTTTATTAAATATTTTTTATTGGATAAGACTATCATATGTTTTCTTAATGACACATTAATGCGGAAAACTCAATTGGTTGATTTTTTAAGTTAAATTACCATTTTATTTCTCTTATAAAAATAACTTGGTCATGTTGTACTGTACTTTAATGACACTAAGTTGACTGAGTAAACTATTAATTTCCATGAGATAATATGTTAGGATTTTTGCATCTATGTTAACAAAATCTAAATATCATTTTCTTTCACTTTTTGTTTTGCTGCCATTTGGGTTTTTGGTATCAAGTTTATGCTAGCCTACAAGACGAATTAGAAAATAATTCTGGAGAAATTTGCAAAAGGTGAAGCTGATGATTCATTTTTTCTTAACTGTTTAGTTGAGACATAATCAATGAAGCTGTTTAGAGCCTGAATTTTCCTCAGAGAATGTTCTAAGGTATTGATTCAATTTCTTTTATACTAAGAAAAGAATTGGATTATTTATGTTTTCCATTTCTTCTTGTGTTAGTTTTGATACATTTATTTCAATAAAAATATTTATTTTTCAATAAAATCAGAAGGAAGTATTTAATTTATTGACATAAAGTTATGCATACTATTCTTTTATTTTTGTTTTGTACTATGTGCAGAGATATTTCCTTTTAGTAATTTCAAGTATTTATTTTTATTTATTTTGTCTATTAATTTTGGTCAAGTTTATGAACTCTTTATCTTTCCACCTCTAACTATTATAGGTTGAATCACTTTAGAGTGTTATAGTCCATTTTATTAATTTCTCTATTAAGTTGTTATTTCATTAATAAGTTTATTTATTACAGCAATTTTGATGCATATCCTTCTTATTCTTTATCTTCATACTTTTATCTCATAAACTAAATGATTCCTTCACTGAAATTTCAGACTTACTTTTAATAAATTTATTAAGTTTAAAATTTTCCTTAAGTATAGTTTAAAATATATCCAAATCTTTATTGTAATTGAATACAGAATATTTTCTGATTACCATTATGATTATTTCATTGTCCCAAGGAGTAGTTTTGATCTTCATTTCAAGTTAAATTTTCCAAATACAAGGGAATTTTCTCATTATATTTTTTCAATTTATGTCAAAAATATAATCATGTCAGATAATTTACTGTGTATCATTTAAGTCTTTTGAAACTATTTGATATTTGTTTTATGTTCCAATATGATCCACTGTTAATGATTTTTATGGAGATTAAGAAATAAGTATCCTTCAATTGTATAGTTCATTATTTGATATAAGTCAATATCCTTTAATATTGTTCAAACATTTATATTATAGTTTCAAATATTTTGCATGATAACAAATTAAAATTAAAAATAGAGAATTTTACACCTAATCCCATGAATTGTATATTTATGTCTAAGTATGCTTTTCTGTAATATATTTTTAAGATTATAATAAATTTCACAGCTTTATTTTGTTAGTTTAATTATATATCCTTTTTGCATTGTTCTATTTCTATCTTTTTGTATCCTTAGGTTTTAGGTGTGACTGTTCTAAAGACCTTACAACTTGATTGGAAGGGTGTGTCTTTGCATGCTTATGGGTGTGCACACATGCACCTATGTGTATTTAAATCCAGTCCTATAAACTTTGTCTTTTAATTAGAGAATTTTGCACATTTATATCTAATGTAACTATTGACATATTTTATTTTGTACTTTATATTTTCCTATCTTTTCATGTTTTATTTTCTCTTCTTTCTGGACTCATTCATTGTTATATTAATCATCCTGGGTGAGCTTTTCCCCTGTATTTGAATATGAATCGCAAAACTCTGTTTTTAAGTATTGGAGATTATATTATGTCTTCTTGTTTCAGAGAGTGATAACCTTTTCCAAAAAAAAATTCACTTACATTTTTTTAACCCCTCCACCCCTTGCTGCCTGATGCATACATTCCCTGAATCCCTGGCAGTAGGCCAAGATACTATGGTTGAATTTACTCCAATAGAATGCGATTAGAAATTGTGTATGCCTTGATAATTGGGAAGCATGATATTATGTCTCTTTCTCCTTGTGTTATCTACTTGCCGATGACTACTTCTCAGGGTGGAAGGTCCTTAGAAAATGAATAAAATACAAGAGACCCTGAAGTACCTGGTAGAGGAAATCCCTACCTATTAGAAAATTTCTCTTTAACTTTTATGTTATTGGGTAATAAACGTCTATATTTGTTGAGTCATTTATACACATATATTTTGATTCTATTTATTATAAAAATTGGTGTCATTCTTACTAACTTAAAAATTGATTATTGAGTGTGGCGCTGGTGGCTCAAGGAGTGGGTCACCAGCCCCATATGCCAGAGGTGGTGAGTTCAAACCCAGCCCTGGCCAAAAACAACAACAACAGAAACAAAAAATGATTCTTGAACTGATTTGTTATTATAACAAAAAAAATATCTCTGTCATTGGTTTAGACGTCAGTGGAAGATAGTAAGGCAAGAGCTACAGCAGATGGGAGAACTGGGCATCTCTGTGCTTTTCTAGCAAGATATTGCATGCACATTAGAACTGGTTCAAAGTCAGATAAAATGCCTCAACATGTCAGAAAAAAAGTCAAAATGTTAGTGCATCTTTGTTATTTTTTGTGTATAGCAAGATTTAGGAAGACAAGGACTACATTAGGGGAGAATATCGGTGGGCTCATAGGCAGAAACAAAAGCAAATCTGTGGGGTACTTTCCCCCCATGTGTTCCCTACATGTCTCTTACTTCTTTCCTTCTCCTTTTTATCAACATCTGTTCAACCGTGAGAGTGTTATTAACAAATGAAATCCCATCATACTACTGGTGAAAAGGAAAAGAAAAGTAGTAAGAGAAATATAAGGAATAAATGGAAAAATAAGTACCCCCACAGATTTGCTTTCATTTCTGCTTACAGACCCACTGAGATATTTTCCCCCTAAAGTCGTCCTTTTCTGCCAACTGGAGGTGCATTACTGCAATAAAGATCAGAGAAGATGCCACTTGTCTAGTGTATATACCCAGGTATATAGAGGAGAGGAAAATAAAACAGTATAGTATCAAAAAGACAGAGCAATTGAGCATTTTAAGAAAGATGAACATGCGTAAATAAAAAAATCCACATATATATCCTTTTGGTGTAATAAATGTAATAAACACTGTGAAGTGTTCACTGACAATTGGCAGGTAATGAATCACAGTGATCTTACTAATAACAGCTTATTGAGGAATTGGGTGTTGTAATCAACTTTTGATGGCCTTGGAGGGATTGAAAAATGATGTAAAGGTGAAGTGATTACTAAAAATTATGTTTCCCTTTCCTTTTCTTCTTCTTCTCCTAGGGAGTAATAAGTTCAGAGTTGGTAGGAGAAGAAACCCTCCCCAAACCCAATAACTCATGTTCTACAAGTGAGAACAAAAGATTGAAAGGGAAATCACATCTGAGTTTTTCTTAAAACTTGAAGGAGTCATAATAAAATGATAATTTCAAAAATCTCATAACAGAAATGTATTTAAAGTATTGTACTTTAATCATAAAAGCTTATCTTTTTCCTTGGAATCTCTTTAAACTTTATTTTGATACACTTTGAAAATTGCATGAGTCAGATTTATATATCTGTTTATTGCTTTCCCCCTCACATACAAAAATAACCCAGCTGTGATTACATATTACTGATTGTTTATAAGTTGCAAATCTGCTCCCTAAAAATTCTTGGCATTTTGCTGTAAACTTAAAACTGTCCCAGAAAATAAAGTCTATTTAAAAATTTGTGGCACAACTCCAGGCAGGTATGTACACACTCTGGACTTTTGTTTGTTTGTTTGGTTGGTTTTACAGAAGATAGTTTGTATCATACATATACAGTCTGTCCCAGGGTCAATTGAGGACATAAAATTTAAAGTCAGCACAATACATAGATATGTCTGTAAGGACTTTATAGAAAATATAGCACAAACAACCTTATGACATTCCATCAACAATTTGGGGAGGGGGATAAGTGTTTTAAATCATCTTGCTTTCCTGTAGGCACTTAACGTCTATCTGACAGATCGTACTTTGCCCTTCTGCTTTGTCTGACCATGCATAATTTAAAGGTGCATCTCTTACCATAGACTTTTTCAGGATGCACTTTATAAGGAGGAACTAGCTCAAATTAGCTCTTCTCTCATCAATTTACTGGTATTTTGTTTTTTATGTTTCCATAATTTTGTGTTTTCCTGAACTACCTAATTAGATTTAACCCAATATATAACGTGTCATTTTCTTTTTAAATGTGAATAACAATGGCCCATTTCAATGAATTTCCCTTTCTGAAAGGTGTGTAATCTGTTATTTTCATCCCTTATCCCTACCAGTGCTCTTCCCTCTTTACAGCTTTTCTTCAACAGTCTTTCAGCTACAGGGGGAGAAAAGTGGAGAGATGCCCACCTTCCCCACTCATCACCCTGGGCCGCACAGGATGGAAGATATTTTCACCTATAGGAAAATTCTCTGATTTATTTTCAAATAACTCCCAGCAATCTGATTCTAGAACAAACTTCAGTGTGACATGTACATGATAACCCAAACCTTTTGTGCTTTTATTCATTCACTTTTATTTTTGCTGTGCACATTTGTAACCATTCACTGAAAATCTTTGATCTCTAAGACACATTGATTACTTTCTCTTCCTTGGAACTTACTAATTTTTTATAGGCCTATAGAGGCTCCTGAATGATATTTTTGCTAAGTGTTTTGCAAATTTCAACAAAATATTCATGTTCTCTGACCTCTTTTGTTAGCTTTTGGAATTTTTAAGCCAGGTAGGTTTACCATGAGCTATTAATAATCAATGTCTTTTAGCTATCCATTTACCATTTTGACCATCTTGAAAACTAGATTCATTGATAAATTTTATTCAAAACTTCTTTCACAATCACAAATTTGTGGAAACAGCCCAAGTACCCATTAACCCATGAATGAATTAATAAACTGTAGTATATGAATACCAAGCGGTAGAAAAAGATGGAAGCTTTGTATCTTTTGTATTTACCTGGAGGGTTTGGAGAATATTCTCCCAGGTAAAGTATCTCAAGAATGGAAAATCGGGTCATATGTGCTGAGTCTTCCTGGGACCACAGTCTGGTGAATTTGGAGAAGTCTGTAGTGGACGTTTGAAGACACTAGGGAAAAGAGAGATCCCAGTTGCCATTAAAACTCTGAAAGGTGGACACATGGACCGTCAGAGAAGAGATTTTCTAAGAGAAGCAAGTATCATGGGGCAGTTTGACCACCCGAACATCATTCGACTAGAAGGTGTTGTCACAAAAAAATCATATTAGGACTCCAAAGTTACCGCCCTGTGAATAGAGAGGACACCTTCGAGGCCATAGCAACCGACCTGGGGAGCTACTGCGGTTGGAAGCCGCCGCCCCTCGAATAGGAACATACCACTGCAGCCGCCGAGATCTGCAGCGACTGTGAGGCCCCTCCCCCGCAGTCACCACGAGCCCTGCTCCCTTGCTCCCCTCTCACAGCAGATCGTTGTTGCCGGACTGGACTGTAATTATATATACATATAAGAATAATAATATTTTCGAGATTTTTTTTGTGTGAATATCCTTTTCTTGGAGGCGCTGTCGACAAATAACTCTTTACTTCACTTTCTTATATTATTTTTATTACCTCCTATTCTCAACTGAACATTCTTCTTCCTCTCCCACGTTAATTTCTTTGTTCTCTCTCCCCCTCCTCTCCCTCCCTTCTTATAGCTCCTAAGAGTGCTTATATCATATTTGCTAGAGCCTTTTCTCCTTCACTATTCTCAAGCATTTTATAAGAAGCATTTTAATTGTAGAATTCCTTTTTTTTTTTGTCTTTCTTCTTAGCTGTTGTTCTGTGATTGGCTGTTTGTTTGTTATGTTTTGTTTGTATGTAGATGTTTCTGACTGCGGGCACATCTGTGGACTTAGGCGTCTGGTAGCCCTTCTATGAATGTATTAGCCCATTTGCTATT
>CAUYON010039944.1:0-13135 GCA_963573935.1 Arctocebus calabarensis | reverse complement strand
AAAAAAAATAGCCGGGCGCTGTGGCGGGCGCCTGTAGTCCCAGCTACTAGGGAGGCTGAGGCAAGAGAATCGCTTAAGCCCAAGAGCTGGAGGTTGCTGTGAGCAGTGTGACGCCACGGCACTCTACCCAGGGCGATAAATTGCGACTCTGTCTCTACAAAAAAAAAAAAAAAAAAAAAAAAGAATTGTCAGCCATAACCTTTATGATGAGCAAGGAAAAGTATAACCTCTTTCTTCCCCTAAAGGGTTAAGTTCTACGGATCCAATATAAGAAGTTAATAGGTTAAAAACTAAAATTTTTAAAATGAGCTAGGCTCAGTGGCTCACGCCTGTAATCCATCCTACCACTCTAAAAGGCCAAGGCTGGTGGGTAGCTTGAGCTCATGAGTTCAAGATCACACTGAGCAACAGTGAGACCCCCATCTCTACTAAAAATGAAAAACTGAGGCAAGAGGATTGCTTTGAGATCAAAAGTTTGAGGTTGCTGTCAGCTATGACATCACAGCACTCTACCCAAGGCGACAAAGTAAGACTCTGTCTCAAAAATAAATAAAATTTTTAAAATGAATAAATAAGTACATTCATGTTGTGCTTATTAATATAGTGGTAAATGCCAAAACAAATAACTGAAGAATAAAAAGTGGTTGTTACTGAAGAGAGCTGGAGAAGACGAATGCTATTGTTAGTAATGAAATTTGTAGAACTCTTTAACTTTTTATACTATGTGTGTGTGTTATAGGGACTTCAGGAAAAAGTTTCCCACCTCTTACCAAGTTCACTTAGAACACATTTGTAGATGGAAATAGCAGTGAACACTGAATTAATGCCTTACCCCAGGTGCTCCACTCTTCCCTGTGCTAATGCTTATTAAGGTGGGGTGAACATCCCTCATTCTTCTTTGAACTGATGATCTATTTAACCACACAGGTTGCAACACTGACAACGCTAATAATATTACCTGCCTCCATAAAAGAATAAGCATCCTCCATGAAATAATATTTTCTATTAGAAGTACAACTAAGATTTTTCTGGGATAATTCACCACTTTCACTTGGCAACATTCCATGAGGACACCTGGTATTTAAAAGGAGGTGCAAAACTACTGGGCTGCCCAGAGTTAGCATTTATTATTTAGGAGATATATATATCTATATTCTGTGGGATGTCAGGCTCTAATTTACAGCTTTAAGAAGACATTAAACACCTAAATGGACATAAGGAGTATAGGAGTTAGATCTAGAATGAAAATACAGGTTTAAGGGCCAACCCTGTAGTTGAAGCCACAGATGTGAATGGAGATTCTCAAGATGGAGAGAGGGTTTATATTTTAAGAAAAAAAAGATATGAACTATTAATTACTCTTATTGCCCTGTATTTGTAACATCTCTTCCCATCTCTTCAAGAAAAATTAGCTAGGAACAGGACTACAAAGAGCACAACATTAGTAATTGATTTGGGTGCCAACTCAGGCTGCAACTGTGTCTGTAAACCATCAAAGACGGTGCCAGCCAATGGGAAAGTGCCGAGATTTTCAAAAAAGGGTTGCCATTTTATACATAGGTAACAAATGTTGTATGTCAGTTATTTTCTAACGAAAAAATTAGATGATGTAAATATTTTAACTGCAATTTTTTATATCTTAATGAGTGTATATTAATGTATACCTTAATGCGTGTGTATTAACATATACCTTAATACATGTATTAATGTACATCTTAATACATGAGTGTGTGGTATGGACTTGGGATCTTCATTCAATGAACTTTCCAATTTATATTCATGTAAAGTATCTGATTTATAAAATTTGTATTTAGACATGATTTAGTTATTTCAAGTAGTAGTTTTATGATGTGACTGTTGCACACTGTTCAGACTCAAAAGTACTTCTCATAAAGATAGTCAATAAGATATTTAACACTATTGTAGAGAAATGGCCAATTCCTAAAAACTACACTTGTGTTGGGTATTGTTAACCTCTAATTACAATTTAAATCACTGATTATGCTAATAAGGAAGCCTGCATTTTGACTTTGGAAATTGTATTTACTTGTTTCCAAACCTCAGCAAATTTGGAAAATCTCCAAAGGTTTTATTCATTTTATGTTTGATGAAGAAGAAAGTTCTTAGCTGGGCACAGTGACTCACACCTGTAATCTTAGTACTCTGGGAGGTCTAGGTCGGTGGATCTCTTGAGTTCAGGAGTTCAAGACCAGCCTGAGCAAGATCAAGACCTTGTCTCTACTAAAAGTAGAAAGATGGGTGGTGTAGTGGGTTCCTATAGTCCCAGCTACTTTGGAGGCAGAGGCAAGGGGATAACTTGAGCCCAAAAGTTTGAGGTTGCTGTGAGCTATGACACCATGACAGCACTCTACCCAGGGGCACAGAAGAAAAAAAAAAGAAAAAGAAGAAGAAGAAAGTTCTCTTCTCAGCTAATTGTAGAGTGCCTACTGTGTGCTGAGTACTTTATATGTATTTTCTCGTTTAGGTTTTACAACTACTATATGAGATCGTATTTCCCTATTTTATAAAGTAGAAAAGTGATGGACTTACACTTTTAACACAAATCTGTCTAATTCCAAAGTCCATCACTTTGTCACTATATGATTATCTCATCGTAGGGTATTTTAAACAATATTTTAATAGATGTACATTTTGGGGGGTACATGTGATATTTTGATATATTCATATAATTTATAATAATCAAATCAGTATAATTGGGATGTCCATCACCTTAAATATTTATCTTTTCTTTATGCTGGGAACATTCAAATTATTCTCTGTATTTTTAAATATATAATAGATTATTGCCTTAACTCTAGTAACTCTACTGATTTATCAAATACTAGCCCTTATTTCTTCTATCCATAATTATTATTAAGTTCTGACTGCTCCCTCCGTGAGGTTTGGGGCCTTCATTTGCAGATGCCTGTCATCTCCAGCCAGAGTAAGAACTGGGAGACAGCCACCCTATTGTGAAGACACTCAGACAGCCTTTGGGGAAGCCCAGGTGAAGAGCAAAGGGCAGTGACCTTTCCTCAACAACCAGCATACCCTGGTTGGGCAGGGTATGTTAAGTGAGCTACCTTGGACTTAGATCTACCAGCTCCAGGCCAGCTTTTAGATGACTGCAATCTCACAAGAAATCCTAAGCAGAAGAGCCCTTCAAAACCACCTTCAAATATCTCATGCACAGAAACTAAGATAATAAGCATTTAAGTTCAGATGTTCTTCTATTAGATTAAAAATTTGAGTAATACATTCGGAATGTGAGTAATCTTCCAAATCCAACACCAACTTAACTCATTTCCCTTTCTCAACAAAATGGAGTATACTGTGGCTACAAAGAAACACACAGTTTTATTAAAGGGAGAGGATAAAAGAAGGGAGAGAAAGAGGAGGGGAAAAAAACAGGGAAAAAAACAAAACAAACAAACAAAAAACACCCTCTGAGTCTTACTCAGTCTTTTTTACTCTTAGTCACTACTTCATGTCCTGTCCTCTTTTCTGTTCTTGACTCTGCTTCTTCTAAAATAGATCCTAATCTTTGTATTTCTTTCCATCTTCACTGTTACCACTCTAGTTTAGGCCACCATCTTGCCTGAAACACTTCAAAACCTTTTAACTGGTCTACCATTTTGACTTTTGAGGCCCTATAATCCATTGCTCATAGAGATACAAAACAAATTTTAAAATGTCATATAAAATTTAGGGCGGCGCCTGTTGCTCATTGAGTAGGGCGTCGGCCCCATATACCAAAGGTGGTGGGTTCAAACCCAGCCTCGGCCAAACTGCAAAGAAAACAGAAAAATAGCCAGGCATTGTGGCGGGCGCCTGTAGTCTCACACTCGGGAGGCTGAGGCAAGAGAATTGCCTAAGCCCAGGAGTTAGAGGTTGTTGTGAGCTGTGTGATGCCACGGCATTCTACCGAGGGCAATAAAGTAAGACTCTGTCTATACAAAAAAATAAATAAATAAATAAAAATTAAAAATAAAATTTAATATAAAATGTATTTGAAACATATTTATATTTGAAGCATTGGATCCTTTTTTTGTCTAAAGCTCTTCAAAATCTTCTCATTGCCTATATTTTAAAGTCCTTATACTGGCTTATATACCCCTGTGTGAGTTGGCCTCTGCCTACCTCTTGTACGTAATCTTCATTCCTCCAAGATAGACAAGTTGGAGTGAAGTTGCAGAGACTTGGATAAAGTGCAACAAGTCTCAACTTTGTCCCATAGGTCAATATCTTTCAAATGTTTTTTCTGGCATGATACTTTTTCCTTAAATAAAATATTGCATAATACATAAATATATAAAACTTATAAAAGCAAGAATAGTCTAGTTGAAGCAAGGTCCAGAGGTCCCATTCAAACCACTAACACCAACAGGCCCCAGAGGCCAGGTGGTTAGATGTGGAGGCTGCCCTTTACTTCTCAATCTCTAGCTGTATCTCATGAATTGGATTGACCCTCCATGCCTCAACTTCCCTCTCACATTCTGTCTTTTAGCTCTAAATCCTATAAATATTTCTCTAATTTGATCTCTCATAGTACTATTTCAGTCTGCAACTAGATCTCTAATTACATTGTTTTGATCTCTCTCTAGATATATATACACATACATACATCAAGCATTATTTTTAATTTCATATTTTTTAAAAATTATATTTCTAATTTCAAATAATTATCTGATTGCTTCTTTTGAATGGTGCTCTGTTCTTATTTTATTATCTTCTGGATTTTCTAAAAGATACTAATTAGAATATATTTTATGTGCTCTTCTGTTCAATGTTTCACCTGAATCAGTTGTCTGTTCATCTTAGTTCTTCTTTTTTACTGCTATTGGTTTTCTTAAGTGTCTGGTAATCCTGAGCTATCTATTGACATTTGTAAATGAAGATTTAAGTTGATGAATACATGTAGTTGGCCCAGATTTTCTCTATAAGGCATATAGTTCTCAATTCTCAATCTGGACAGAAGGGATGATTTCTGATATATATATTAGCGGCAATGGACACAATAAGATGTGCGGGCCCAGAGAGGCAAGCTGAGGGCATCACAGCTGGCAAAAGAAGAAAGGCTTTACTCTGGTGGTAAAGTACTGTCCTAAGCAAGGCTGCCATTCCTTTCTGTTTTTCTCCCATCTACATATATAATACAGGGAAATCAAGTCAGGTTCTGCTCTTTCCTCATGCCATGACAGCCACACTAGAAGACTTACCCATACAGATGGTTTACCTTATGTATGTATGGCTTTTGAATTTCAGAGAAGGAAAAATATTGCCAATGTTGCTATACTGTGAGTACATACCAGCCCTTCTATTTAAAGCATGGGCCATTAAATAATGCCTCCCTAACCAAGAATATGCACAACTGTTTTCCCTTGTGTATCATTATAGGTGCTCATTGTCCACCCTTCTGCTTCTCCCTCGCAGAAATTTCTTACAATTTCTGATGGTAACATATGTTGTTGTCCAAAAATGTTGTTTATCTTTTCATTATTCTTCAATTTTAAAAGATTTAGATAAAAGAGAGAAGGGATTTAGAAAGGGAAAAATGTCCAAGAATATTTGTAAATTAAAAGGAAAGATACAGTGGAGTAACAAAGGTAAAATATATCAGAATAAAATTCAAACCTCTTGCCAAATTCATGAAACCTCTCCAAATTCATCCTTTACCGTTTCCTCATTGGCTCACTACCCTCCAGAAAGCCCCGTGGGCTATTCTTTCTAGTCCTCCCCAAAATATCAAGCTCATTCCTGCTTCAGAGCCTTTGCATTTGCTGTGCTTTTATGTGGGAAATCTCTTCCACATAGTCTTCACATGGCTGGCTGCTTCTCACGATTAGATCTCTGTGCAAATTTCATTTATTTCTGAAAGTCTTCTCCAATAGCCCTTATCTAAAATACCGTAGAACCTCCACAGTTGACCACTTCTCTACATTGGCCACCTCCTAATTTTCATAGACCAGATATGCACCACATTGTCAACTTATGATGACCACCTCTATATGTGGACCAGTTTCTTAATAGTCCCTTGAGTGGTCAACATATAAAAGTTCTACTGTACTTCCATCCCAGTTTTTGTCACATCAGTCTGTTTTGGTTTTAACTTTATTGGGCTTTTCCCATTCTTAGATTACCTTAAATATTCTTTGCTTACTTATCTGAATAACTGGACCAGAATGCCATATAAACCTGCTATAAGCCTGCTTGCTAATATTCCCAGTATAACATAATAACTATACAATAAATATTTAATGAACAAAGATTTAGGGAGAGAAGACATACTAAATGTAACAAGGTCTCAGAAAAATCAAGACAGTATATCATCAACATCAAAGTCAGAGTACTAGCCTAGAAAAGAAGTAATATTTATTTTTATAATAAGAATGAAAGAAGGATAAAAATTATGTTTTCAGGTGTTAGAAGACAAATTCTTCATAGGTTTCTCACATTTCTGCAAGCAAGGTACTGCTTTGTTCTAGAGTTCTAGACTATCGTTTCAAGGATAGCAAATAACCTAGGAAATACAGGTTATTTCTCTTATGAAGGAGAGGGCAACCATGCTTACTGTCCAGTATAATTTGCTGCAACATAGCAAATTGCAGGGATAATTACCACCCATCATAAAACATTTCACTTCTTAAGCTCAGAGTTCCTCTCCTGTAATATACCCCACTGTTTACGCACGTCATCTGGACCTCTTCATGTCATCCTAAAGGAACTAAAGTTCAGAAAATCAACACAAAAGTGCTGATATTTCAGCTACTGTTTTGTTGTAATAAACTGTCCTTCGTCCTTGACAAGTTTTCTACCAGTATCAGTGAAATTATTCCAGGCTAACTTGTTAGTCTGAAAATAGGAGAAAGTCTCAGATTCTTCATGTAAGATGAAGAGGGAAAACATAAGCTAGTGCTTAAATGACTTTTTTTCTAATGAAGAATGAAGAGAGACCTTCTACTGAGTGAGGCAAGGAGAAAAGTGGAAGGCTTAACATGAGCAGTTTTGAAACAGTCATGGTGAGAAAAAGACAAGAAAACAAACTAGAAATGAACACCCCATCTTCACCCGGTACCATTTACCAACTGAAAAATTCTCTTGATTTCTGTCTGATTGATGTTAACTTTCTGCCCTCTTCAGCTCTATAGTTTCCTTTGGGTTAAGCACTGTGCTTCTTTCCTGGGCTGTTTCAATTGTCTGTCAAAGGAACCTATCTCTGCCCCAACCCATTTCTGACAGATTAAACTTACCTAAGAATAAGTATCATCATATTTTATCATTAAAATCCTGCTATGGTTTCCTACTGCCAAGAGAAAAGAAAGCTTTAGCATTGCAATCAAAGTTTTCATAATCATTTCTCTCTATTACCTTTCTCATCCTAACTCCAACACAAACCCTACAGCTGTCACTAGGTGATGTACAACTTGTTACTTCTATGACCTTGTATTCTAATACACCTACCTTTCACTATACTGTCCCTTTCACCTGGAATATATATTCCATCACTCAGTATATTCTTTCAGTTGCTTTCTTTTAAGATGCCACCCTCCTCTGTGAAGAATTAGTTCACTAGTCAGATAGAATTTTTTTTTTTTTTTGAGACAGAGTCTCATTATGTTGCCCTCGGTGGAGTGCTGTGACATCACAGCTCACAGCAACCTCAAACTTGGGCTCAAGCAATTTTCTTGCCTCAGCCTCCCAAATCGCTGGGACTACAGTCGTCCGCCACAATGCCCAGCTATTTTTTGTTGCAGTTATCGTTGTTTGAGCTGGGTTCAAACCCTTCACCCTCAGTGTATGTGGCTGGTGCCATTAACTGTGCTACCGGCGATAAGCCAAGAATGTTTTTTCACTAAAAAAACACATACATTTTATATGTATTTCCCACAAAATGTACATTTTCTACTCTACTTCTGTTTCTACCCTGTTTCTACCCTTTGAATCACTCTCATCCTTTGGTTTTAGTGGCACTGCACTCTTCCTCATTTTCTTCCTACCTCTCTCTAGCTGTTACTTCTTAATATTTTTCAGTGGTACTTCTTCCTCTGTCCATTTCTTAAATGTTGGGTTCCTTGGGGTCCTGTCTAGGATCCTTCTATCATCTCTTCACTTCTCATTCTAAACATCTCATTCACTCCAAATACCACCTATATGCTGATGCCTCCTAATCACCACTCCCCATCTCTTTCCTGGATCTGGGTTATGTGCCAACTGCCTACTGTCCATCTTCACATAATGTTCCACATTAACTTCAAGTTTGCTTCAGCCTCCCAAATAGCTGGGACTGAAGAAGCATGTCACCACACTCAGCTAAATTCACTACTTCTGAAACTGAATTCACATTTTTTGTTTCAGACTGCTGCTATGGTCCTAATCACATTGAATGGAAGCACTATCTACCTAGTTATCCAAGCGAAAAACTTGGGTCATCTTCCTTTCTATTTCTTCCACAAACCTCTACATTTAATAAATCACCAATGCTGTTGCTACTATTAGTTAAATATTCACAAATTCATCTAGTTTTTTCCATCCCTACTGCTATCAGCACAGTTTATGACTCCAATACCTCTCACTTCAGAATGTCTTCACTTTGTATCCCTGCCTCTAATCTGACTCCTTCCAATCACTCTCCACACTACTGCCAAGGTGATTTTCCCAAACAACAATAGTTAAGTGACTTCTCTCTGAAAAGCCTTAATGACTACCCGTTGCACCCAGCACGAAATGCCAATGATACACAAGACCATGCATGAAATGGCCCTTACTCACAACTCCACCCTTGCCTCTGAATACTGAAGTCTTACGAGTCCTATGGGTCATGCCATGCTCCCTAGTCTCTTTGTCATTTCAATATTATTTCATCTGAAATACACTTAACCTATCCCTATTTCCTTTTCTTTCCAACACTTCACATGGCTACCCCTTATACATGCCAGACCTCAGGTTACTCAAAACTTTCTGTAGGGAGTTTTCCCCAGCATGAGGCCCCACAAGGGTTTGGTTAGATAGTCAAACCCAATTCCACTCTATAGGTACTTTCAAAGAATCTTGTGCTTTGCTCAATAATACTAATAGCACTCATCAATATATATACTTAAGATTTTAATTACCTCTTTACTTATCTGTCTTATCTGTCTCTTCCACAAGACTGTAAGGAATGCATGCCATGATAGGTAACTTACTATTTTGAACTAAGGTTCTTTTTTTTTCTTTCTAATGCTGAGGTTCTTTTCTTTTTTTTTTTTTTTTAGAGACAGAGGCTCACTTTATTGCCCTCAGTAGAGTGCCGTGGCGTCACACAGCTCACAGCAACCTCCAACTCCTGGGCTTAGGTGATTCTCTTGCCTCAGCTTCCCAAGTAGCTGGGACTACAGGTGCCCGCCACAATGCCCGGCTAGTTTTCTGTTTTTGAAGTTCTGCCAAGGCCGGGTTTGAACCCGCCACCTTCGGTATATGGGGCTGGTGCCCTACTCAATGAGCCACAGGTGCCATCATGTTCTATAAACACCTGTTGTCAGATGAATGAATGAATGAACGAATGAATGAATGAATATCTTTTCTTTGCCAGATAAGAATATAAGTCCCCAAAGGCAAAATATGAATCCAGTAAATTTGCAATCACCATATACCATACTAAAAAATGAAAAGTTTCGAGGGTTTTTTTTTTTCACTTTCAGATAGGTCAAAGCAAGGCTGAAATTTCAAAGAATATGGGGGGGGGAGCAAGATGGCGACTGAGTAATAGCTTCCTTGCAAGTAAGGAAGCTGGGCACAGTGAGACTGGGAAGAGAATACTTCAGGCATCTCTGGCTGGTGGGATCTGCCCAGAAATATCCCTTTGGTGACATGGGGAGTCAGCAAGAGACTTCTGGACCTCATGAGGAGGATGAAAGCACTGCAGAAGTGGCAAGTGGTTACATGTGCTCGTTTGGTCCAATCTTGCCAGCAGCTGTTAAGTACATCAACAGTGAGACTGCAAACTGGGAAGGCCTTCCCTATGAGCTGTTTTGTTTTTTTGGACTTGGGGACTCAGTAGAACTACCTTGGGAAAACGTGGACAATGCACAGAGGACTTTAAGCATTGTCTAGAGCTCTGGACTGAGCCACTGAGCCTGACAGACCTAACAGGACCTGTTCGGCTCTGGGCCATGTGGAGCCATTGTCAGAGAAGTACCCCGGCAAGCTCTGCTCTCAGGGACACAAAGCAAGGATGGTGGGGAAGACTTTGGGCAAGTAATCTAGTGACTGAGCAGCCTAAAGGCAGGAACTGAGACATGTTACAGCCTCGGCCCTCAGGGGCATTGAGTGAGACCAGTTCTGGCACACTGGGTAAGTGGGCAGCCACTTCAGGAGTAATCCCAGTGACAAGTGCTCTCCTGGGAAAGCTTCTGCTTAGCCAAGGTTGAGAGTTTAAAGTGCCTTTTAAGCAGGCTGAAGAGAGACTTAGGCTCTCCACCCTACGGAGTTTGAGAAATCAGCAAAGGCCTCCAGTCTCCATCTCGTACAGCTGTATTAGCATTGTGATTAACATCTCATACCCCAGAAGATCACCTGTTGCCCAGACAATATTCAGCAAGATGTACATGCTGCTTTATTTTCAGTTTTGGTTTTTTCTTTTCCTTGTTTTTCTTGTTTTTGTTTTTTAATTTCAACATTTTCCCTCCAGATTTTTTTCTTTCTCTCCTTTCTTTATTTTTCTAGTTTAAATATAATTTCCCACAGTTGCCTTCTTTAAAAATTAGAACTTCATTATTGCTAGTATTTCTACCACTATTATTTGGTTTGTCTGCTAAGTTTATCCTGTAAAATTTTCTGCTCCTTGTTTTGGCTTGATTTATACAATTTTTGTCTTTCCTCTCTACTTGGTGGAGATAGGGTACTGTGTCTGAACAGACTAGCAAAGAGCTGCTGACCTCAAGGGATCCACCCAACCCAGCACCCCCAGAGATGGGGGGTTTTTAAGGTTGGATCAAAGTACCCTACTGTATACCTATATTGCTCCTATCTCCCTCTTTCTGTGTCTCTCTTCTTTTTCTCAATATTTCCTTTTACTCATACCCTCTCCTTTCTCTTTTTTCTTTTCTTCTTCTTTTTTTAAATCTTTTTTCCCTTCTTACTCTTCAATCTTCTCATCTTTCTGGTCCTGTACCAAAAGGACTCATCGAAACCCTAGGCCAAAAAACACGGCAACTTAAACAGCAAGAGGAAGTGAAAGGAAAATTACAGCAAGGAAAGTGATAAAAGAAAACACTCATGAGGCAGAATCAGCAGAAAAATCGTGGCAACATGAAAAACCAATCCAGAGCAATGCCACCAAGGGACCATGAGGCAGCTACTGCAGAGGATTATACCTATAAAGAAATGTTAGAAATAACCAAAAAGGAATTTAGAATACAGATGATGAAAACAATGAAGGAAATGATGGAAACAATGAAGGAAACTGCAGATAAAGTGGAAAATAACCAAAAGGAAGTCCAAAAACAGAATCAAAATAGAGATGAGCAATATGAAGAATATAGAAGGAATATAGCAGAAATGAAGGAACTGAAGCAATCAATTAGGGAACTAAAAGATGCAATAGAAAATATCAACAGATTAGACCATGCAGAAGAAAGAATCATAGAGGTAAAGGACAAAGCTCTTGAGACAACACAGATAGTTAAAGAGGCAGAAAAGAAGAGAGAGAAGGCAGAACATAGGACAGAATTATGGGACTTTATGAAGCATTCAAACATACAAGCTATAGGTATCCCAAAATAGGAAGAAGAATGCCCCCAGGGGAATAAAAGTCATACTAGAGAATACTATAAATAAAATTTTCCCAAATTATCACCAAAGATTCTGACACACTCCTTTCAGAGAGATATCAGACCCCAGGTTGCCTCAACTCTAACAGAGCTTCTCCAAGACACATTGGATGAACCTGT
Organism: Arctocebus calabarensis; assembly: GCA_963573935.1. Classification (NCBI taxonomy): domain Eukaryota; kingdom Metazoa; phylum Chordata; class Mammalia; order Primates; family Lorisidae; genus Arctocebus; species Arctocebus calabarensis. The sequence continues at coordinate 1,208 of CAUYON010039944.1, read as the reverse complement.
CCAAAGTCAAGTCGAAAGAAGATTCTGGGTGGTGCCTGTGCCTCACTGAGTAGGGTGCCAGCCCCATACACCGAGGGTGCTGGGTTCAAACCTGGCCCCAGCCAAATTGCAATAAAAGAATAAATAGCTGGGCACTGTGGCGGGCACCTGTGGTGCCAGCTACTTGGGAGGCTGAGGCAAGAGAATCACCTAAACCCAAGAGCTGGAGGTTGCTGTGAGCTGTGACACCACAGCACTCTACTGAGGGCAACAAAGTAAGACTCTGTCTCTAAAAAAGACAAGAAAGAAAGGAAGAAAGGGAAGGAAGGAAGGAAGGAAGGAAGGGAGGGAGGGAGGGAGGGAGGGAGGGAGGGAAGGAAGGAAGGAAGAAAAGATTCTTCAAGCTGCCACAAGTATGCACCAGTTGACCTACAGGGACAAATCCATCATGGTGACTGCAGACTTCTCTAATGAAACTTTTCAAGCAAGAAGACAATGGTCATCTACCTTTAACCTACTTAAACAGAATAATTTCCAGCCCAGAATTCTATATCCTACTAAGCTAAGCTTTAAAATTCACAGAGAAATCAGATCATTTACTGACATGCAAACACTGAGGAAATTGACCACAAGACCAGCTCTACAGGAAATACTTGAACCTGTTCTACACACTGACTATCATAATGGATCAACAGCAAAGTAAGGTCTCAGAAATTGAAGGACAGAACCTAATTTCACAATGATGCAAAAGATAAAACCAAGCAATGGACTTTCACAAAATAGGATAAATAGAACACTACCACCCTTATCAATTATCTCAATAAATGTTAATGACTTGAATTCCCCACTGAAGAGGCATAGACTGGCTGACTGGATTAAAAAACACAAGCCATCCATTTGTTGTCTGCAGGAAACACACCTAGCTTCAAAAGACAAATTAAAACTCAGAGTTAAGGGTTGGAAGACAATTTTTCAGGCAAATGGAAATAAGAAAAAAAGAGAGGTTGCAATCTTATTTTCAGATACATGTGGATTTAAGGGAACTAAAGTCAAAAAAGACAAAGATGGTCACTATATATTGGTCAAAGGAAAAATACAACAAGAAGACGTTTCAATTCTAAATATTTACATACCCAACATAAATGCTCCCAGATTCTGCCCAGATCTTATTCAGTCTGAGCAATATGATAGTCTCTAACACCACAATAACAGGGCATTTTAACACTCCT
>CAUYON010039939.1:0-13215 GCA_963573935.1 Arctocebus calabarensis | reverse complement strand
GAATGTAAATGTCTTAACACAATAACTAAGAAAATGCTGTGAAGGCTATGTTAACCAGTTTGATGAAAACATTTCAAATTGTATATAAAACCAGCACATTGTACCCCATGATTGCATTAATGTACACAGCTATGATTTAATAAAAATAAATAAATAAAAAGGGAAAAAAGGAATAAAAAAAGTAGTAAATATTGAAATAAGTATCGAATTTCCAATAATAGGTGAATTCCAATTTTTGTTTAATAATTTTGTATGTATTTCTAAGTAAGATTTTTTCAGTTCCGGGAATAGAAGCCATCTTGACAAAGGGTTTAAGGCAAATCTATAAACTGAGCCACAGATATCCCAGTGATGTGCCCTGCAATTAGAGAGAAATGATCTAAAACAATACTCAGACTTTTCTACCACTGTTGATCTAAAAATTTATTATGTCATTTCCCTTTTTTTTTTTTTTGGAGACAAGAGTCTTACTCTGTCACCCTGGGTTGAGTGCTGTGGGATCATAGCTCAGAGCAACCTCAAACTCTTGGGCTTGAGCAATCCTCTTGCCTCAGCCTCTGGAGTAGCTGGGACTATAGGCGCCCACCACAATGCTCAGCTAGTCTTTCTATTTTTAGTAGTGACAGAGTCTCACTCTTGCTCTGACTCTTGCTGGTCTCCAACTCCTGAGCTCAAGCAATCCCCTGCCTTGGCCTCCCAGAGGGCAAGGATTATAGGCATGAGCCACTGTGTCAGCCCTTATGTCATGTATTTGTAACTCCTGTCAGAATGTGGGTATGGAAGAAACTCCAGAAGACTTTTCATGAAGACAGCACTGAGTTTAAGACATGCAAATCAGTACCAACTGTCTGCACATTCCACTCGTCTCTTCCATATTAAATTGAGAGGATGAAGTGGTTTCTCACTCGTTTCCTTCCAATTTCTCTTAGCTGCCTATTCAAAGAAGGTAACTTATTTAAACCAAGGAAAACAAGGGTAGTCTATGTTGAATTCTGTATCACATAACAGTCTGAGTGTGTTGTGTTTCAGAGCTACATTCATACTCACTGAAACGAAGGTGCTCTATCTCTATGCTGTTTATGCCCATTTTGTTTTAAGAAATTCTTTCTTCTTATGATTTCTAGATCCTAAATGATTTCTAGATGCCTTCGAGCACTGCAGGTCTATCTTCTTGCAAATGCAATTTACTTGATACTTGATACATACATTTGCAAGAAGATAAACCTGCAGTGCTTGAAGGGATCTAGAAGTCATTTAGGCCAGGGGTTTTCCAACTCCAGCACCAGAAGGTTTCATGAGCACAGTGACCAACTAACAGATGGACTTTGGGGGTGATGGGGGCAATAATAGCATTACCTTGTCCCCATCTCACAAACTGAGGGGAAAAGCTGGGCACAGTGGCTCACATCTGTAATCCTAGAACTCCAGGAGGCTGAGGCGGATGGACTGCCTGAGCTCATGAGTTTGAGATCAGCCTGAGCCAGAGTGAGACCTTGTCTCTAAAAACAGATGAGCACTGACTGTGGTGGGCACCTGTAGTCCCAACTACTTGGGAGGCTGAGGCAAGAGAATAGCTTCAGCTCAAGAGTTTGAGGTTACTCTGAGCTACGAGGCAATGGCACTCCACCGAGGGTGACAAAATGAGACTCTATCTCAAAAAAAAAAAACAACAAAAAACAACCGAACTGAGAGATTTGTCAACAGTCCTAAGTCCTCAAGGGCAGAATGGCACAGTCCTGTGTTCTATCTAAGATTCTAGGAGTTTTATCATTCTTACTACTCCCAAAATTAAAACTCATTCTTTTCAATAGGAATGATTAAGCAAATTATCTTAGGAAAAAAGTCTTCATTATTCTTTTTCTCTTTCATTTATTTTCCATATTTCAAAATTAAAGAACTACTTTCTAGGTCTTACTAAAATGCAGAAGAAGGGAAGGGAACTCCACCAGAGATGGGACAAGATGTAAACAGTAGCATTATTACATCTTTTCTGTGTAATGAGCCTACTATATTTTCTGATATTAGATGAAGAATATTTTTCAAAACGTCATACAGCAGATTCAACAACAAGATGTAGATTCATTGTGGACTGGTTTTGCCTTTCTACATACTTTCTGTTACAACCCTTTGGTGTTAATTTCTACATGCATTAGCTGCTATGAACTATATTCTATTTTTGAGATTTATGATTACTCCGCTGTTTCCCTATAAACGTTAATTGATGTTTTCCCAACTGTCCAATACCACTGATAAAAATCATTAACCTGAGAGGCAAAGTTAGTTAATAAGCTTCCTTTCTAGGCTGTACCAAGGCCTCCTAATCTGTGGAAATGACTTTCCAGTCAGTTTTACCTTGTAGGGTCTAGTGATTGACAGTCCCTATTTCCATAACTGGCTTAGAAGAGAACTTACATGGTTAACATTTCTTTTTTTAAAAAAATGTTCATTGTTGAAGAACATGAACCCCAGAAGATACTTAAAAGATGAAAACATAAAGCCAGCCCACACTTCATTCCTCTAAGCACAAGGGCTCAAACTGAGTCTAAGGACTACATACTTTCACAATCTCTTCATCTTAGTTTCTTCCCTCAGCCCACATCTATCCAAAAAGTATCTAATTCATGGCCACTGATCACTCACTCATTTAATTCATCTTAATATATATCTGGGCCTGTCTTGCATCTATAAATGTTCCTCACTAACTTTGGGGATAATGTCTGTTTCTACTGCTGCCTGATTTGCTCCAGCCCCATCTTCAATTACTCCCCCTTTCATGAGGGGATGGCACCCCCCCACCCCCCTCAAGCTGTACTCTTCCCTGGAACACTTCTCCCACTCCCAGGCACCTTGGTGGGTCCCGCCCATGAGACGGAGGTGAGGGGAAGGCAGCAGCAGATGTCAAGAGAAGCGCTTACTCTTCACCAGGCACATGTAACAGCTCCAAATCACCCAGTGAAGTAATGCTATCATTCTCGTCCCCATCTTACACATGAGGGCCTGGGGGCTTGGAAAACGGAACTAACTGGATACAGTACAGCTAGTGTAAGATGAGGCTAAGATTGGAGGTAGAGTCCTTGGAGGGTGGCAACCCTAACAGGGACAGGCAGGTTTACGTATGAAATGCAAAGAAATGGTTTTCGTCTCTGCAAAGAAATATATTTAAAAAAAAATTTAATACATGGCCCTTCTTTCTATGGATAATGTTCACATTCAGCTTATGCCTAACATAAACACATATACAAAATCTTTTTCCCTCTAAAATAACAATCTGGATATTTATATTATCATTTTTCTAGGAGAACCATTTATATGTTTAGGATAAGAGAATGAAGATAATACTTTAATAGACTTGAACAAGAAACACAGTAGAAAAATACAGAAAGATATGGAAGAACTCACTATACTTGCAATTTTATATTGTGAAAAACAAAAATGCTATAAACAATTTGTGGTTTTTCTGTTAGGACCTAAAAGATCATCATTTTTACTTAAGTGTTTTAATACTTATGTGAGCAAATATCAAATTCTTCTGCTCAAAGGAACTCTGCCATGTTCTGTAATGGCCCGAGAGCTGAGTTGCACAGTTTTGGTGATTATGTGGCCTCCAACTGATCCCATCCAGTCTCATTACAGAGTATTTATTGTTTGACTAAACTCTGTGCCAACGCTTTAAAAATTGGCCTTAACATTCATCTTAGAGGAAAAGTCACATTTCAAGGATGGGTGAAGTATCGATTCAGTTGCTCCCCTAACACAGAGAAGTCTGCCTGGAAACAAAATCACATGTACAAACTGCATTCTGCAGCACCTCTGTGGGTAAGCAGCTCTTTCTTGTAACTGATTATGTAATATTTTAGCTTTGGTAATAAAAGATTCCAAATGTTTACTCTAACAGCTTTTGTAGACATACTGAGATTAATGTTAGACATGTAATCACTGGTTTTGGAGCAGGGCCAAAGTGTGCACGTATGCTATTTAATTATGTTGGCATGTCAGGCATTTCAAACATCAACAGAACTTCTCAGCTGATATTCTCATTACCAATTCTGCCTTAAATAATTATAGAAGGGTAAGGAAACTGGGCATTGAATATGCTAATGAAATCTATTTATCACTTTTTACAAATAAATTTGCAGGTTTTATGAATTAAAAATCTCTTAGGCTATAAATAAGTATAGTAGGTACATATAGCACAAAACCTGCCAGGAAACATTTTCCTTGGAATTCTTTGCTGCATGCCAGTATAAAAATTTCCAAATTTTTTTTCGTTATTGTTCTTTTCTCTAAAAATTCCTATGTCCCAAAGGAACCTTTGACTAAGTTATGAAAGCTTCCCAAAAGTTCTAGAACTTGACTTTGGGATATAGTTCTCTATGCAAACAATACTAGACGTTTGTTTTACATAAACATGCTGAAGTTCCTTACCTAGATGATTTTAAACAACTTTCCAGAAATATAAAAACATCTAGACATAGAATTTTGATTTGTATTAATAACTCAAATTCTTCCCACTTACTTTTAAAAAATGAAGTAGCAACACACAGAATATTCCTATAAATTTTCTAAAACATAAGTAGAAGATATGTGAAAATTCACAGTGAGTAAAACTTCACAAGAAAGGATGAACTGGGCTAATAATGTGTTATTAGCTATCTTGGACCTTTTTTCAGTAAACTAAGCTCAATGGAAAAAAATCCCCAATCAGGAAATTTTCCAGATATAAAGTTTCCAACCATCCCCTGCATCTCTTAAGTAGTCACTACTTGTATGAAAAGTCTCCTTCACGTACTGTGGGCTGATGACATCATGCACATAAATTTAAACACATAGGAACGAACACACATTTCACTAAAGTAACTAGCAAGTGATCATGAGAAACTTAAAAATGTTTGGGTAAGTTTATTTGGAATACACTTATAAGTAAAACATATAGGCCAGATCAAGGTATTGAAGCATCTGCTCAGAGTTCTCTGAAAAAAAATATTTTCAGTAATGACAGGTACATTTGTGGTTTTACATTTGTGGCTGCTATTGAAATTTCCCTTTTTTTCTCTCAAGTTATCCCATTCTTATTCTCATCCCTCAGGCCGCACTTAACAAGTGCTGTGGGAAGTAGACTTCTGTTACTTTAAAATCCCTCACATTGTCAACTGTTTGACATTCTTACTACAAACAGCAATAATTGAAAAACCCTTATTATCTTGGATTCTCATAATTTTAGAGCTTCTTATGCTTTTCCTCAATCCACCTGGCACGCTGCCACCAAATCCTTCTGTTCCCTCAGCCCAGCTCCAAGTCTGTTTATACCTCTCTCATGCACGGGATACAAGTTTAACAAAGGGCTGCTGACCACGTTCTTCTAGGACTTCATACCATCACGATGAGGAAGGGTGGGTCAAGTATAATATGGAGCCAAAATATATTTTGAGAATCCAAGAAAACAATAGTGTTAAAAAACTACAAGACTAAATGACCTGGCCTCTTGAGGTGTTGAAATTTCAAAGGTTTGGCAACTGGCAAAATCAAAGTAATCTAGAAATCTAGCACACGAACTCCACAAAGTTTACATTCAAGGCAGAAAAACTGTAATGTTGGCAAATGCTAAATAAGATAGAAAATAGTCTGGGCACTTTAAATGCTTTAATAATGAACTGGCAGAGTATGATAAACTCCTATATTCCTGAAAAAATAGAGGGAGAAAGTCTACAAGTGAAGTTGGCACCAAGCTAATGGTTGTAAAAGCAGCTTTCTGGACTGCTGACTCAGGCACTCGATCACTGTAAAGAATCTTCATTTACACTGAAGGTGGCAGCAGTCAAGGTGATTAGAAACCACATATTTAAGAGGAACTCTTCAACTTACTATTTCTATGATCATCTTGAAGGGGTCTGCAAGTTATGGCCTGCCATTTGTTTTCATAAATGAAGTTTTATGGAAAATAGGCACATTCATTTACATATGGTCTCTATGGTTCCTTAACTGCTTCAGTGAGGGAGTTAAGTAGTTACACCTAACCTTAAAAATCAACCACCTGTGTGTACGGTTACACGTGAGGAAATACTTTCTAAGTCCTAACTCAGTGGTTAATCTGAGAATGCTTATCTACTAAAATCTAATTAGGAAAAAAAGATAAATTCAGAGAGATCTCCTTGGTTTATAAAAGAAAGAAATTAAATACTATTCAGTAAAAATAACATGCTTTTCTACTTCATTCAGGGTAATGTGGGAATTTCTGTTTCATACCAAACATCTCATCACTTTGTCTATGGCATCCGTAGTAGCGCAGCAGAACCTCATAGGCTATAAGAACAATTCTGTGTGTGACAGACAAAAAGTCAGTACTGGATTGCAAAGGAACAGAACACATCTTATCTGGACAAATGGTTTTAAAAGTCACCCTACTGAATTCTACATCACCCTCTTTGAAAACAAGTTCAATGACATGGAATGAATTAATTTCTGCTTTTTACAGTTCCTCTGTTTAGGATCATAAACCATGAGAAATGATGTAGATTTCCACTGTCACAGAAAATATTTGAAGACCATGGCTCCTGAATAAAACAGGATTTTTCTTTTCTCCTGAATAAAACATTCTTTTTGATCATGAGGAAAAACTACTAAGAATTATTTCATAATTAAATGGCTATAAATTAATCACTATAGCATTCATCGATTACATTAGAAAACAAATGAATTAAATAAACCTTGAGACAATTTAAACATATTACAACATAATCTAAAACCCAAGAGAAAGACACTTTATTCTTTTGCCTCATTTTTTATTTTAAAATTTATTTTTACCCCTTTTTTATAAAAATGGCATGCCTCTTTGTAAGCTGCCCTAAATTCTTTTTAAACAAGTGAGACACAAATAACCAAACTGGCAAGGACTGACATAAAAATAAAACTAACAATCTGGCTGCCGTTTACTGACAGATAACACAAGTTAAGGGCAAATAGCTCTGAAGAAGCAACCCAATTAAATATTGGTTAGATGCCGGGCTGAAAGATAAATAGTAGCCAGCTTCATAAATCAGCATAATTTGAGACTGATTTTTTATTTAACCAGTAGCTAGATTTTTCTAATTAAAATGATTACAATTTAAACCACAGAGAATTTTAAGTTTTTTTTAACATAAAGCAGTGCCAAGAAGATGATCTTGTTCCTCAAAACAAGAAATAATATGTTGAGAAAATATTTGGGATCTTGAATTAAGGCAATAACTAATACAGAGCACAGAGAATAAGTAACAGAAGTTGGAACATTTAAACACAGTGGCAAAGGCACTGAACATGGCATATTATAAAAAGTGATAAAATGTGAACATATGAACATACCTTAAGCAGGGCTGAAATAAAGCGTTTTTGTCCCTTGAATTTGGGGTATGGTTTTAGCCACCAGAGGTCACCCTTCCCCAGAGATAGGGCAGGCTTCTGATGCACTTACCACTTACTGTGAATTTGTTAAAGTGATACAACCTCAAATCCCTATGTTGGCAAAATTCTGCTCTTTGCTCACCTAAAACATAACAGAATGGAGCCCATGTCCCCTTTTGCAGACATACTGGTAGTGGAGAACAGGAGAACTGAAACAGCCAGAGAAGCTAAAGTGAGCTCTGTAACAGGGGTGAGTTAAATCCCTGAGAGGCTGTGGAGTACGCTGCACCCAGGGGAAAAGAGATTTCTGGAACAGTGTCATGCTGGACAGAGATTTCCAGAATCGTTACTGTGTTATAAATATAACTACTCCTGGATATTCTTTAGCTAAATACTACAATAAAATTTTATATTGCTTTTTTTCTATTACTTTTGCATGTCAAACATGAGTTCTGTCTACCAAATTTGGCTTTACCAAAAAAGCAAATTAACCAAGGCTCCTTCAGGGTTCAACATTCATATTTACAATCATATTGGAGAGAAAGAGATCCTCAATCCATCATAGTACCTTCACAAAACACAATGAATACACACTCTTCCCCATTCACCCTACTTTACAAGAAGGAGCTGACAATCAAAAGTTTCTCTATCTTTTCAATCCCATTGGTTAAGGGAGAACCCAATTTTCCCTATTTTTTGTCACTTGAAGCTACAAGCCAAAATTCAATGGCTAGAGTGGTTTCAGTTTGTGGCCAAGAGACATTTAATTCAGCAGACATTTATGATTACTAAGAGATTAAAACCTTCAAAGCACAGTATTTCTTATTCCATGCAGCATCAAAGACAATCCAAAGCAAAGTTATTTTAGTATCCCAGCAAAAGTCCCTAGCAGTTTGTGAAGCATTTGTTTAGAATACATTGTTTTGTATTCCAACATACTGCTGAATAAGGTGGCTGTATATCATTCCATCCTTTATGGTTCTCATTCTACCCTAAGTGACCAGAATCACTCTCATGGTATCAACTACTAGATACAGTCTGATGTGCATTAACATGTAATAGTTGCTTAAAAACTTTTTTTTTAGGCTCGGCGCCTGTAGCACAGTGTTGTGGCGCCAGCCACATGCACTGAGGGTGGTGGGTTCAAACCCGGCTAAACAATAATGACAAGTGCAACAAAAAAATAGTTGTGCATTGTAGTGCGTGCCTGTAGTCCCAGCTACTTGGGAGACTGAGGCAAAAGAATCACTTAAGCCCTAAGAGTTGAGATGCCACAGCACTCTACAGAGGGCGATGAGACTCTGTCTAAAGCAAAACAAAACTTTTTTTACAGAGGCTCCTGTCCAAAAGTAAAGATAACCTTCAGAAACTGCCCAATTGAGCTGAAGACTGAGAGCCCAGCCGAGAGAGAGAGAGAGAGAGAGAGAGAGAGAGAGAGAGAGAGAGAGAGAGAAAGAAAGAGAGAGAAGTGATAGCCGCAGGTCACCCCTGAGGCAAGCTGTGACATCCAGAAACCAAGCTTAGGCAGAAAAACTGAACTAAAGTTTTCCGCCATTCTGAACTTCCAGGACACCCTCCCCTACTTACCCGATATCCCAGAAGCCTGACCTCTGCTGAAACTGAGGGAGTAGGACTCAAGTAGCACCCACCCTCACTATCTGCCGGATCAGGTGGCCCACCAGGTAAGAGACTCAGGGCCCCACCAAGCCCCAGTCAGCCCCCAGGACACGGCTCCGATCTGTGCCCCACTGGGCCTCAGCCTGCTGCCTGCAGTGGCCAGGAACTCTGTTGGGACCCCTGCAGGGTCTTGGCCAGCGCAACCAGTGGCTAGGAACTCTGCCCGGACTTCCGCGCCCCGATTTGCACCCCGTGGGGCCTTAGCCCGCCACCAGCAGCAGCCAGGAAGTCCGCAGGGACTCTCCTGTGGTGCCGATCTGTGCCCTGCCAGGCCTCAGCCCACTGCCCACCAAGACCCTTGCCCATCTGTGCCCCAGGCCCGCCCACAGTGGCGGCGGGTCCCCCACATAGACCCGACTGGCACACCGCTGGGCCTTGATCTGCCAGCAGCAGCCAGGAACTCTACTAGGACTCCCTCCCGGGGCAATCTGTGCCCAGCCCCAATGCCCACAGTGGCCAGGAACTGCACAGCACCGGGACTCCTGCAAGGCCCCAACTGGCACACGGCTGGGCCTTGACCTGCTGCCCACAGCAGCCAGGAAGTCAACTGGGAATGTCTCCCAGGGTGATCTGTGCCCTGCCCGGCCTTGGCCTGCTGCCCGCTGGGACCCCTGCATGGCTCTGATCCATACCCTCTGAAACTCGGCCCTCTGCTTGCAGCAGCCAAGGATTCCACGGATCCTTGGCTCGTGGCCTGGCCTGCTGGGGCCAGGGACCCCGCTGGGACCCTCACACCAGCCAGGGGCTCCACCAAGAACCTGCCAGGCCTCTGCCTGCCTGCCTGTGCCAGGAACTCTTGGAGCCACACAACCTGCCTCCTCCCCTACCCTCTCTGCCCCTGCACCGGCCTGCCCATCTGGCCAGGAACCTAGGAGGCTGCGGATCTGCCGTCCGGAGCCCTCCTCCCTGCCAGAGACTGCTGGATGCCCCAAAGGCCACCGGGTGCCCCATCCCACGCTCCAGAGCTGCTCCTGCAGCCAGAACTCCCTGGGTGGGGCAGTCCCAGAGAAGCTACACAGGGTCACTCCCTACAAAGATCCAGTAACAACAGAGTAATCCTGCCGGGGTCTGATCTGGGAGAGACACCTCGCCAACCGAGGACAGTCATAGGTAACAGTGAAAAATAATCATGAGGTGGAATCAACAGAAAAACTCTGGCAATATGAATAATCAGAGTAGAGCAACTCCCCCAAGGAACGACAAGGTAGATACAGCACAAGATCCTTTCCATAAGCAAATCGCTGAGACGTCATTGAATTCAAAGTCTGGATAGGAAATAAGATCAGCGCAATGGAAGAAAAGATGGAATTAGAATTTCAAGCAGTAATCCAAAAGATGACCCAAAAGGTATCTCAAGAACTGAACAAATTCAAGGACAAAATGACCAAAGATTTTGACACATTGAGACAAGAAGTTGCAGCCCTCAAAGATCTGAGAAATATAGTAGAATCCCTCAGTAACAGAATGGAGCAAGCAGAAGAAAGGATTTCTGACATGGAAGACAAAGCTTTGGAAGCTCCCAAACTTCCAAAGAAGAAGAGAAATGGAAGGCAAAAATGGATCATTCTCTCAGATAGCTCTGGGATAACTCGAAGAAAACCAATATTTGCCTTATAGGGATACCTGAAAACGAAGTGGCATCACAAGGCACAGAGTCTCTTCTTTATGACATTATAAAAGAGAACTTTCCAGACATGCTAAGAGATTCTGAAATTCAGATAGCAGATGGTTTCAGAAACCCAGCATGACCTAACCCAAATAAGACATCCTCCAGGCACATCATAATTAAGTTCACTAAATATGAAGGAGAAAATTCTGAAAGCAGCCAGATGTAAGAAATTTATAACCTACAAGGGGAAGAATATTAGAATAACTGCAGATGTCTCTGATCAAACCTTTTAAGCTAGAAGAGAATGGTCATCAACTGTTAATCTCCTAAAACAAAAGAACATTCAACCCAGGATACTGTATCCAGCTAAACTGAGTTTCATTTATGATGGAGAAATTAAATATTTCAACGACATCCCCATGTTGAAGAAATTTGCTATAACTAAACCAGCTCTCCAGGATATTCTCAGACCTATCCTCCATAATGACCAGTGTAATCCTCCACCACAAAAGTAAACGCACCCAGAAACTTTTTAACAAATTTCATCTTCCATACTGAAGAAAGGATTAAAAATGTCCACTGGACTTTCTAAAGATTTATCATTGGTTTCAATTAATGTGAATGGTCTAAACTGTCCTCTAAAGAGGAATAGGTTGGCTGACTGGATACAAAAACTCAGGCCAGATATCTGCTGAATATAAGAATCTCACCTTACCTTAAAAGATAAATTTAGAGTCAATGTGAAGGGATGGTCATCTATATTCCAGGCAAATGGAAAACAGAAAAAAGCAGGTGTTGCAATCTTATTTGTAGATACAATAGGCTTTAAAACCAACCAAAGTAAAGAAGGATAAAGACGGATATTTCATATTTGTTAAAGGTACCACTCAATATGATGAGATTTCAATTATTAATATTTATGCACCCAATCAGAATGTGCCTCAATTTATAAGAAAAACTCTAATAGACATGAGCAACTTGATTTCCTCCAGCTCCATAGTAGTTGGAGATTTTAATACTCCTTTAGCAGTGTTGGGATAGATCCTCCAGAAAGAAGCTAAGTAAAGAAATTTTTCGATTTAAACTTAACCACTCAACAACTGGATTTAACAGACATCTACAGAACATTTCATCCTAATAAAATTGAATACACATTCTTTTCAGCACCCCATGGAACATACTCAAAAATCGATCACATCTTAGGTCACAAGTCTAATCTCAGCAAATGTAAAAGAATAGAAATTATTCCTTGCATCTCTCCGACCATCATGGAATAAAAGTTGAACTCAATAACAACAGGAATCTGCATACTCATACAAAAACATGGAAGCTAAATAACGTTATGCTGAAGGATAGCTGGGTCATAGACGAGATTAAGAAGGAAATTACCAAATTTTTGGAACAAAGTGACAATGAAGACACGAATTATCAGAACCTCTGGGATACTGCAAAGGCAGTCCTAAGAGGGAAATTTATAGCACTGCAAGCCTTCCTCAAGAGAACGGAAACAGAAAAAGTTAACAACTTAATGGGACATCTTAAGCAACTGGAGAAGGAAGAACATTCCAACCCCAAACCCAGCAGAAGAAAAGAACTAACCAAAATTAGAGCAGAATTAAATGAAATTGAAAACAAAAGAATTATACAACAGAACAATAAATTGAAAAGTTGGTTTTTTTCAAAAGGTCAATAAAGTATATAAACCTTTGGCTAACCTAATCAGGAAAAAAAGAGTAAAATCTCTAATTTCATCAATCAGAAATGGTAAAGACGAAATAACAACAGACTCCTCAGAAATTCAAAAAATCCTTAACGAATATTACTAGAAACTTTACTCTCAGAAATCTGAGAGTAAAAAAAAATCTGAAGGAAATCTGAAGGAAAACCTTGAATAGCCAAGACATCACTCAGAAATAAAAACAAAGCAGGAGGAATCATGCTACCAGACCTGAGACTCTACTATAAATTGACAGTGATCAAAACAGCAAGGTACTGGCACAAAAACAGAGAGGTAGATGTTTGGAACAGAATAGAGAACCAAGAGATGAATCCAGCTATTTACCGTTACTTGATCTTTGACAAGCCAATTAAAAACATTCAGTGGAGAAAAGACTCCCTATTTAACAAATGGTACTGAGTGAACTGGCTGGCGACCTGTAGAAGACTACAACTGGACCCACACCTCTCTCCATTAACCAAGATAGACTCTCACTGGATTAAAGATTTAACTTAAGACATGAAACTATCAAAATATTAGAAGAAACTCTTAAAGGAATTGGCCTGGGTGTTTATTTTATGAGGAGGACTCCCCAGGCAATTGAAGCAGTATCAAAAATACACTACTGGGACCTGATCAAACTAAAAAGCTTCTGTACAGCTAAGAACATAGTAAGTATAGCAAACAGACAGCCCTCGGAATGGGAGAAAATATTTGCAAGTTATGCCTCCAACAAAGGTTTAATAACCAGAATACACAAAGAACTCCAACGCATTAGCAAGAAAAGAACAAGAGATCCCATCTTAGGGTGGGCAAAGGACTTGAAGAGAAACTT
>CAUYON010039935.1:0-15832 GCA_963573935.1 Arctocebus calabarensis | reverse complement strand
GAGAGAAAAATCAGGATGAAATAAAGAGTAAATGCCACATTAAAGTATTCACACCTTATTGATAGCCATAAAAAAACTCTACAAAGGCTCAGCGCCTGTGGCTTAACAGGCTAAGGTGCCAGCCACGTACACCTGAGCTGGCGGGTCCGAATCCAGCCCAGGCCCGCCAAACAACAATGATTGCTGCAACTAAAAAAAAATGGCCGGGCGTTGTGGCGGGCGCCTGTAGTCCCAGCTACTTGGGAGGCGGAGGCAGGAGACTTGCTTGAGCCCAGGAATTGGAGGTTTCTGTGAGCTGTGATGCCACAGAACTCTATCCAGGGTGACAGCTTGAGGCTCTGTCTCAAAAAAAAAAAACTCTACAAAAGTTAAGACAAAACTTAACAGTAGAGGGGTGGCCGAAATGGCTCACTAATCCTTACTCAAATTTTTACTTCTTATATACTCAAAGCTACCCCTTTTCCAATGTGGTATTCTTTTTTAATTTGCATAGTTCAAAGCAAAGATCACATTAATCCTTAGCATAACTCAGTGACCTCTTACAACATTCCACTTCAAAAGTTAATATCCAGGGCCAGGTATGGTGGCTCATGCCTGTAATCTTACCACTCGGGGAGGCCAAGGCAGGTGGATTCCCTGACCTAACATGTTTGAGAGCAGCCTGAGCAAGAGCGAGACCCTGTCTCTAAAAATAGCTGGGCCTTGTGGTGGCACCTGTAGTCCCAGCTGCTTGTGAGGCTGAGGCAAGAGGACCACTTGAGACCAAGAGTTCGAGGTTTCTGAGAGCTGTGACGCCATGGCACTCTACCAAAGGTGACAAAGTGAGACTCTGTCTCAAAAAGAAAAAAAAGTTAATCTCCAAAATCAATCCCCCTAAACTACTCAAGATAGGCATCTTTAGGGTAGAAGCTAAATTTACAAAACAGTAAGAATGGGAGACAGGAGGTGAAGGTCATGTGGGACCTAAACCAACCAGACTTGCTATGTCAAATGGGAGACAGGGGGTGAAGTTCAGGCAGCTGTACCATGTCCACCTTAGCTGCCTGATTCTATCTTATTCTCACTACACGCACTTTCACCCTGGTGCAAGATCACCATCTGTTGTGGAATCAGTCTCAGACACAGCATCATTCACTCTGCGAGAAAAATGACTGCTCTCGTCTTCCCACACGCCCTTCTCAGTCTACACAGGTGTCCCCTGCCTTGTTCCCTCTGCCGTTGAATAAGTTCATTTCTACCTTAATCTTCTCTGGTCCTCTGCTTTGCCCTGCCAATTTTAACTATTTTCCTCCGGGTTGCTCTCTGCTTTACTGAATTCCCTCTGAATAATAGGCAGCGGCTGCTTTTTGCTTTTCAGAGATCCTTCAGAGCGGGTTATCAGAACTGTTAGCAACAGTGTCACTAAAGTTGGTATATAATCTCCCACTGCTAAATTTGTCTGGCAAAACAAAGGTCAGATTCTCTAACATACCAGGATTTCTTAAATGTTGAAGTATCTTAATAAAGCACACAATGAGTATGATGATTACAAAAACATTACCAAAAGTATTGGACTATTATAAGTTGGATTTTCTTGTAAAGTCATCAAACCAAGAGAAGAAATTTATTATCTCTGGTTGAGTTTATGAGAAGAGGCCCTAGGTAAGGACCTTGGACCTGAGCAGTATATTTCCAGGTTGATTTTTCCCAGGTCAGAAGTTAGTGCAAAAAGCCTTTTCTTTGTTTTTTATTTCGGATTACTATAAGGGCACTTGTGATTTGGTTACAATGTTTGCGTTTGTTAGGTAAGTACAAGCAATTTTAAAACCTATACTTTCGGCTCACACCTGTAATCCTACCACTCTGGAAGGCTGAGGTGGGTGGGTGCTTGAGCTCAGGAGTTCAAGACCAGCCTGAGCAAGAGTGAGACCCTCTCTCTAAAATAGAAGGTCACTGTGGTGGATGCCTGCACTCCTAGCTCCTTGAGGAGGCTGAGGCAAGAGGATGACTTAAGCCCAGAAGTTTGAGGTTGCTGTGAGTTATGATGCCATTGCACTCTATTGGAGTGACAAAGTGAGACTATCTCAATTAAATAAATAAAACCTTTATGTACACTTTATATAGTTTCCCCTTTTTAAAATTTATTTAAATCATGAAGAGGTAGATCATGTATACATTAATGCATGCATGGGGTACCATGTGCTGATTTTATATACAATTTGGAATGCTTACATCACACTGGCTAATATATCCCTCCCCTCATTTACTTATTGCGTTAAGACTTTTGTACCCTATACTTAATAGAGCCAACATGTACACTTGCAATATGCACCATAGGTGTGATCCCACCATTCACCCTCCCTCCGTCTGACCTCGCCCCTCCTCTCCCCCCCACCTCATCCTGGGCCATAGTTGTGATCTATTCCTCATATGAAAGTGTGAGTGATTGTAAATTGCTTTCATAATAGTGCTCAGTACATTGGATACTTTTTCCTCCATTCTGGAGATACTTTACTAAGTAGTGTATGGTCCAGCTCTATCCATATGAACATAAAAGGGGTAAAGTCTCCATCTAAAAATATGGAACGCTTCACGAATTTGCGTGTCATCCTTGCTCACGGGCCATGCTAATCTCTGTATCGTTCCAATTTTAGTATATGTGCTGCCGAAGTGAGCCATGTTCTTTTTTTTTTTGAGAGTGAGACCAGAGTCTCACTCAATCTTGGTAGAGCAACATGGTATCATAGCTCACAGCACCCTCTTTCGGACTCAAGTGATCCTCTTTCCTCAGCCTCCCAAGTAGAAACCACCACCACAATACCTGGCTATTTTTAGAGAGAGGAATCTTGCTCTTGTTCATGCTGGTCTTGAACTCCTGAACTCAGGCCATCCACCCACCTTGGCCTCCCAGAGTGCTAGGATCACAGATGTGAGCCACCATGCCCGGCCTCAGCCTGCCCATCCTTTATGGTCCATGTCAGCTCAACTCTCAGCCCCTTCCTAAGTCTGTCTCCAGGACCGGAGCCTGGAAACCTCTCCCTCTTCTGACCCTCATACCACTGTCACTGCCACTCATGTAACTCTTCCTGGCACTATTGCCTAGCCTTTCCTTTACATTATTTATTTATTTATTTATTTATTTTTGTAGAGACAGAGTCTCACTTTGTCGCCCTCAATAGAGTGCCATGGAGTCACACAGATCACAGCAACCTCCAACTCCTGGGCTTAGTTGATTCTCTTGCCTCAGGCTCCCGAGTAGCTGAGACTACAGGCACCTGCCACAATGCCCAGCTATGTTTTGTTACAGTTTGGCCGGGGCCTGGTTTGAACCTGCCACCCTTGGTATATGGGGCTGGTGCCCTACTCGCTGAGCCACAGGCGCCACCCCTACATTTGAAGCTATGGATTATATCTTATATCTTATTTTATAACACCTTCGGTACCTAGAAAACTTTTTACTTTCACTTAGTAGTTCATGCTATACAGAATCACTTGCCCTTAACTTAGCAAATGGTTTTAAGGAGCCGTGACTAATGTTAGGAAAGTTGCCTACCTCATTATTGCAAAAATTTTAATTCAATTTATATTATAAGTTAAATCATGTTTTCCCTTGTGCTTAAATATAACTAAACAGTTTAAATTCAATTTCATATAATTGGCCAAAGCAGTGCATACCTAGTATTGCATCCTATAATACTGGAGTGGGAATGAAGTAAGATCTTGACAAGGTTTGAAATAAGTAGCAAACCAAAGCAAGTCCAGGAAAGCAAGAGTAGGAGCCGCCTTAGAACGCACGCAGAAATCCCTGGTGAGGGTGTAATCTCTGAGGAAGCAAACATTGTTTGCTTAAGAATTACCCAAATTGGGTTTCTT
The DNA here is from genome assembly GCA_963573935.1 of Arctocebus calabarensis. Classification (NCBI taxonomy): domain Eukaryota; kingdom Metazoa; phylum Chordata; class Mammalia; order Primates; family Lorisidae; genus Arctocebus; species Arctocebus calabarensis. The sequence goes on along the minus strand of CAUYON010039935.1, from coordinate 11,980 downwards.
ATGTGACAATTTATCACACTGTAAAATAACAATACAGTGTTATTCTTGGGTGCAGCACACATAACTTTTTTTTTTTGAGACAGAGTCTCACTCTGTCGTCCTGGGTAGAGTGCCCTGGCATCATAGCTCACAACATCTCAAAATCCTGGGCTCAAGCGATCTTGCCTCAGCCTCCCCAATAGCTGGGACTACAGGTGCCTGCCAGAATGCCCAGCTAGTTTTTCTATAGTAAACACAGGGTCCTGGTGGTGCCCATCACTCAGTGGGGAGGGTGCCAGCCACGTACACAGAGGCTGGTGGGTTTGAACCCAGCCTGGGCCAACTAAAGCAACAATGACAACTGCAATGAAAAAATAGCCAGGCATTGTGGAGAGCGCCTGTAGTCCCAGCTACTTGGGAAGCTAAAACAAGAGTATCGCTTGAGTCCAAGAGTTTGAGGTTGCTGTGAGCTGTGACACCATGGCACTCTACCCAGGGTGACATAGTGAGACTCGGTTCCCCCCCCAAAAAGATGGGGTCCTGAACTTGTGAGCTCAAGCCATTCACCAGCATTGGCCTTCCAGAGTGCTAGGATTACAAGTGTGAGCCACTGCACTTGGCCATAACTTTCTGAATTAATAAATTAAACTAATATTATACATTTGTAGAACAACACAGAATGCTTACCATCTTTTCTGCTAATATCTCATTGAATCCCCATAAGAGCCCTGTACTGCTATTAGCTCCATTTTACAACTAAGAAGGCTGATGCTCGTGGAGGTAGAAAATTTTCCTCTAGGCAGCACTCTATGAAGGGACAAGTTGGGTTTTTTGTTTGTTTGCTTGTTTTGCTTTGTTTGTGCTGTACTATTAAATGAAGGCGGGGAGGGAGAATTTAGATATAGCCCTAGACCCTCAGCTGCCGGAGTTGTGCCCAACCCATTAGACCTCTTGAAATAATAAAAAAAACCCAAAACAATGAAAAAGTACCGTGGAAGCTTCACAAGTGCTCTGCATTGGTCTTCGCAGTTACTGCGCCCAGGCTCAGAGCTGCATGGTCTGATGTGCTTTTTCTGACTCTTCATGTGGGGAACTGATCTCTCTGGCATGGAAAACTGCTGTCTGCAATACCAGTCTTCTTTCTTCTACCACTAATTCCTATAAACAGATTAATTATGACTTTTGTATTTCTGATATTTATTTCTAAAGATTTTAAAATCTGAAGACCTCCTCTTTGAAGAAAATAGCTATATAAATAAAATAATTCTCTATGTAAAATATAAAGTTTTAATAAAATGAATAAAAATAGCTACCATTTATTAGGTACCTACAATGAATCTTTATTTATTTAGTTTTTTGTGATAGAGTATCACTATGTTACCCTCGGTAGAGTGCCATGGCATCAGAGCTCACAGCAACCTCAAACTCTTGGGCTTAAGCGGTTCTCTTGCCTCAGTCTCCCAAGTAGCTGGGACTACAGGCACTCACTATAGTGCCCAGCTATTTTTGTTGTTGTTGTTGTTGTAGTTGTTCAGCTGACCCAGTGGTACCCAGTGTAGTTGTTCAGCTGAGGGTGGCGGGTTCAGTTTGTGGCTGGCACTATAACCACTGTGCTACAGGCTCAGAGCCAACTCCTCTACCTCCCGAGTAGCTGGGGCTATAGGCGCCCACCACAATGGCTGGCTATTTTTTAGAAACAGGGTCTCCTTCTTGCTTAGGCTGATCTCGAACCCCTGACCTCCAGCAATCCACCCATGTTGGCCTCCCAGAGTGCTAGGATTATAGGAATGAGCCACTGCGCCCAGCCTTACAATGAATCTTTAGATTAGAACTCCTCTTCATCAGGTCAATTACCTGTTTGTCTCCAATACCCAAAACAGCGCACCTCGCAGGGTAGACGCTCAAGAACTATCAGTGCATGTAATAATTTGATGCCAGGCACAATGTAGAGTTTTACATGCATTCTTCACTAATTCCACATCCTTCCCAAACATCTATCACACAAACACATCTTAATGAAATAGGTAACTTTAGTCCCATTTTATAAATGAAGAAACTGATTTTAGAGGGTTGAGTAATTTATCCAAGTACACATGGCTGGAAAAGTAAATGTTCTCTCTGAGTCCAGAGCTACTTTTTTTTTTGGAGACAGAGTCTTGCTTTCTTGCCCAGGGGTAGAGTGCCATGGCATCATAGCAAACTCTTGAGCTCAAGCGATCCTCCTGCCTCAGCCTCCCCAGTAGCTAGGATTATAGGCTTGCACCACCATGCCCGGCTAGTTTTTCTATTTTTAGTAGAGATGGGGTCTTGTTCAAACTCCTGAGCTCAAGCAATCCATCTGCCTCAACCTTCCAGAATATTAGGATTATAGGTTTGAGCCACTGCACCCGGCCCAGAGCTACTTGTCTTATCCAAGGTTCTATTACTGGAACAAAGTTGGAATGGCACAGAATGGAATATTCCATCACCAGGGCAGCCTCCCAATAGGCTGATCCACAGCAGTAGACTTCAAATAGGCTTTGCGTTGCTATGTGTTAAAGGTAATTTATAATAATATACCTGTAGAAACAGTAGTGTATTTTCTCTCTACGTGCAGTCAATGCTCATTATTGTGATAGTTATGTTCTGTGAAATTACCACAAATAGTGAATTACCAAGTACTGAACAATTGCTCCTAGGAGGAATACAGACAGTCCCTGACTGAAGATAATTTGACATATGATTCTTTTTTCTTTTCTTTTTTTTTTTTTTGTAGAGACAGAGTCTCACTTTATCACCCTCTGTAGAGTGCCATGGAGTCACACAGCTCACAGCAACTTCCAACTCCTGAGCTTAGGCAATTATTCTCTTGCCTCAGTCTCCTGAGTGGCTGGGACTACAGGCGCCCACCACAACATCCGGCTATTTTTTTGTTTTGCAGTTCAGCTGAGGCCGGTCCTGAACCCGCCACCTTCGGTATATGGGGCTGGCATCTTACTCGATGAGCCACAGGTGCCGCCCTGATTCTTTTTTTCTTTTTGAGACACTCTGTCACCCTGGGTTAAGTCCCCTAGTGTCATCGTAGTTTTTGAGCTCAAGCAGTCCTCTTGCATCAGACCCCCCCAATAGCTGGGAATATAGGACATTGAGCTAGTTTTTCTATTTTTAGTAGAGATGGAGTCTTGCTTTTGCTCAGGCTGGTCTCCAACTCCTGAGCTCAAAAGATCCACCTACCTTGGCCTCCCAGAGGTGCTAGGATTGCAGGCGTGAGTCACCACGCTGGCCCTGACATAAGATTTTTTGAGTTTATAATGGTGCAAAAGGAGTATGTATTCTGTAGAGAGCATCCTTTGAATTTATTGTTTGTTTTGAGATGAATCCTCAATATTTTACCCAGACTGGAGGGCAGTGGCACCATCACAGTACATTTGGCCTCCAGATCCTAGATTCAAGTGATCCTCTTGCCTCAACCTTCCAAGTGATTGGACTGCAGGCTCTTAGCATACCCAGCTCATAGTTTGAATTTTGAAGTTTTCCACGTATTTATTATGGGATAACAAATTGTATCAAGCAGGCTAATTTGCCAATAGGGAATCTGAGTAATGAAAATCTACTCTCCACGTATATGCATTAATTTGCCAATAGGGAATCTGAGTAATGAAGATCTACTCTCCACGTATATGCATGTAATATTCTCAAAGTTCTTTTCAGAGCTGTGGGTTATACATGTTACTGATCTCCATTTGAGAGATGTGAAACCAACTGAATTAAGCTGTGGAAACCGGCCTATTCCTCACACTCAGGGCCAGTTTCATAAGCATGTGACCTCTACTGTCACACAGATCCTGTAACTTAGAAGGGTCTCATGCTTGGCTTAATGTTTTGCTGTTGCTCTCTTGTAAGTCTCAGTTGTTTAACTATAGGTCTAGTGTATTATTTTCACTGGGACCCACAAATTGTGTACCTAATTATCTAGTCATATAGCAAATAAACAGATTAGTGACTGATTAGAAAATACTATTTACCGATCAAATTGAACAAATCCTTTTATTCAAGTGCCTAATTAATGTAATGAAGTTATCCTTTATTGAGGATTGGCTATATTAAGCTCTTGATTTGTATTAGCTCACTCAGGTAAGTAACTTAAGGTCGTACAGTTAATAGGTAGCATAGGTGGGATATGAACCTAATCTTCCCAACTTCAAAATCTATGCTCTTACCACTAGACTCTATTGCTGTTCTATTTTTTTATTTGGCTTCAATTTTTTTTGTAATTTGTAATGAGTTTGAATTTTGTGATCTTCTCAGTGAACTTTTAACTAAGACATCTACCGGTCATTTGCAGTCAACTTACAGGAGATCAGACAATTTTTATAGGATGAGGTCACAAACTCATCCTATAAAAAATGCTACATAAGGGCGGCGCCTGTGGCTCAGCGAGTAGGGCGCCGGCCCCATATACAGAAGGTGGCAGGTACAAACCCGCCTCACTCGAACTGTAAAACAAACAAAAAAATAGCCGGGCATTGTGGCAGCCACCTGTAGTCCCAGCTACTTGGGAGGCTGAGGCAAGAGAATCGCCTAAGCCCAGGAGTTGGAGGTTGCTGTGAGCTGTGACACAACAGCACTCTACGGAAGGCAATAAAGTGAGACTCTGTCTCTACAAAAAAAAAAAAAATGCTACATAAGACGGTGCCTGTGGCTCAAAGGAGTAGGGCACCAGCCCCATATACTGGAGGTGGCGGGTTCAAACCCAGCCCCGGCCAAAAACTGCAAAAAAAAAAAAAAATTGCTACATACCTCATTGCTGAGTATCACTTTGGTCACCATCGAAGTCCTCCTCTTGGCCACCTGCTGACTGTAGTGATATTCAGCAATGAGGAATGTAGCACATTTTCTAGGATGAGTTTGTGAACTTAATTGTCTGACCTTGTAAAATGGGCTTGGCTTTTAACAAAATACAAATTAACTGAAAAGTACGTAAGAGATAATTACTTTGCTTTCTTGTTCCTTTTTAAATTAAGTCACCTTTTCTTTTTTCTCTTCCTTCCTTCTTTTTTTTTTTTCTTTTTATTTTGTCAAACCCCCTATGCTGTGTCATCATAGCTTACAGCAACCACAAATTCTTGGGCTCAAGCGATCCTCTTGCCTCAGCTCCCAACAGACATCCACCACAACACCTGACTATCTTTAGAAATGGGTCTCCAACTCCTGAACTCAGGCTTTCTTTGTTTGACAGAGTTTTACTCTATTGCCTCATCATGGCTCCCTGCAACCTCAAATCCCTAGGCTCAATCAATCCTCCTGCCTCAAGGTGGGCATGCTGGCTCGCTTCTGCAATCCTAGGACTCTGAGAAGCTGAGGTGGGTAGATTGCTTGAGCTCTGGAGATTGAGACCAGTCTGAGCAAGAGTGAGACCCAGCTCTCCTCAAAATAGAAAAATTAGCTGGGCATGGTTGTGCAGGCCTGTAGTCTCAGCTACTGGGGAGGATCCCTTAAGCCCAAGAATTTGAGGTTATATGAGCTATAACACCACTGCAGGCTACCCCAGGCAACACAATGCGACTCTGTCTCAAAAAAAAAAAAAAAAGTCCTCCTGCCTCAGTCTTCTGGTTAGCTGGCACAACAGGTATGCACTACCATGCTTGGCTAGTTTTTCTATTTTTTTTTTTGGTAGGGACAGGGGTCTCACTATTGCTCGGGCTAGTCTTGAACTCCTGGCCTCATGCAATCCTCCTTCCATCATTTCTCAGAGATGACTCAGGGCTAAGCAGTTAGTTAAGGGAGAGGATTATAAAAATCATGTAGGTGTTTGTGGAATTTGGTTACATGCTTTTGTACATTTAAGAATGAAAAATTTATGGCTCTGATGGCTCTCCGAAAGCAATGTATGTTTGTGTGATTTTGTCACTTAAACTTTTTTCCAAACATTCTTTTTTTTTAGAGACAGACTCTCACTTTATTGCCCTGGGCAGAGTGCTGTGGCGTCACAGCTCATAGCAACCTCCACCGCCTGGGCTTAGGCGATTCTCTTCCCTCAGCCTCCCAGTAGCTGGGACTACAGGCGCCCACCACAACGCCTGGCCATTTTTTGTTGCAGTTTGGCTGGGGCCAGGTTTGAACCCACCACCCTCAGTATATGGGGACGGTGCCCCACCTGCTGAGCCACAGGCGTTGCTCTTCAAAGCATTTTAAAAAATAAATCCCTTTTTATGTCATGATCAAAATATTTTTTCTAATTTAGTAAATAAAGACTTCATTTGAAATAAATTTTTTTTTTTTTTGAGACAGAGTCTCATTTTGTTACCCTTGGTAGAGTGTCAGGGAATCATAGCAACCTCAAACTCTTGGGCTTAAGTGGTTCTCTTGCCTCAGCCTTCCAAGAGCTGGGACTACAGGTGCTGGTCACAACGCCTGGCTATTTTTTGTTGCAGTGGTCATTGTTGTTTAGCTGGCTCGGGCCAGGTTTGAACCCGACAACCCGCCAGCTCCGGTGAATAGCTCTATGCTATGGGCGATGAGCCATGCATAAGTTTTTATATGCACAAATAATTTTTTTTTCTTTTTTGAGACAGAGTCTCACTGTGTTGCCCTTGATAGAGTGCAGTAGGATCACAGCTCACAGCAACCTCAAAGTCTTGGGCTCAAGTGATTCTATTGCCTCAGCCTCCCAAGTAGCTGGAACTACAGGTGCCCGCCACAGTGCCCGGCTGTTTTTTTTTTTGTTGTTGTACTTGTCGTTGTTTTTAGCAGGCCTGGGATAGGCTTGAACCCACCAGTCCTGGTGTATGTGGCCAGTGCCCTAACCACTGAGCTATGGGTGGCAAGCGCACAAATACATTTCTTCATGCACCTGTTTGGAGACTGTCACTTCTCTTGGGTAAATACCGAGGAGTGGATCATATGATGGGAGTATGTTTAACTTTTTAAGAAGCTGCACAAGTATTTTCCAAAGTGCTTGTTGCATTTTTCATTCTCACCAACTGTGTATGGGGGTTTTAATTCCTCTACACTTTGCCAATGTTTGTTCCGGTCAGTTTGTTTAATTTCAGCCATTCTGGTGGTATGTAGTGATATCTCATTGTGGTATTGAGTTCCATTTCTCCAATGATTGGTGATGCCAAACCTACGTTTATGTGCTGACTCACCACCTCACTAACTGTTTTAGCACTTTGAAAATATCATTTCTTTATCTTCTGGCTTTTGGTGTTGCTTGAGAGTCAGCTATAAGTCCAATTGGCCCTCCTTTTATTCTCTAATCACTTTTATTATGATTTTATTTCTTAATTTTTAAATTTTTTTTTTTTTTGAGAAAGAGTCTTGCTCTGTCACCCAGGCGAGAGCAATCTTCCTATCTCACCCTTCTGAGTAGCTGGGACTACAGGTGCCTGATACAACACCTGGCTAATTTTTCAATTTTAAGTTAGAGACCCAATTTCTCGCTCTTGCTCAGGCTGGTCTTGAACCCCTGAGTAACTTCACCTCCCAGAGTGTTAGTGTTATCGGACAGGGACGTTCTGGCCGCCTGTCACTGTCAGCCAACATGCAGACATGGGGATAGGTCCACTAAACATTATTTGTCAGAAGGCTGGGATTCTGGAGAACAGTGAGAGTAGCCTCTCCAAGACTGTTCTGTTCTTCCATTTCCAACATTACAGTTTTCTACATTTACGTTCCTAGTGAAGACCATGTTAACCTTTATCTTAAACCATAATAGGCAGAACCCATAACTCATAGTAAGCAATGATCAGTATAACCCATGACTCAAAACAACATTTTAATTCAAAAGTTAATCTCCTAAATCAATCCACCTAAACTATTCAAGATAGATATCTTTAGGGTGGGAGTTAAAAAAGTAAGACTGGGAGACTGGGGGCGAAGGTCACCCAGACCAGCTGTGTCATGTCTGCCCTTACCTGACAGACTCCTTCTCATTCCCTCTGTGTGCTTTCAGTAGGATTACAGGCATGAGCCACCGCACCTGGCTAGTATTTTATTTTTAAATATTTCGCTGTAAGCCGGGCGCAGTGTAATCTTAACACTCTGGGAGGCTGAAGTCAGTAGATATGGCCTGAGCCCAGGAGTTTGAGACCAGCCTGAGCAAGCCTGAGCAAAAGACTGAGCCTCTGTCTTCCAAAATAGCTGCATGGTGTGGTGGGTGCTATTTGGGAGGCTGAGGCAAGAGGATTGCCTGAGTCCAAGAGTGTGAGGTTGCTGTGAGCTATGATGCCATGGTACTCAATCCCAGCCTGACTGAGTGAGACTCTATCTCAAAAAAATAAAAATAAATAAACAAACAAAAAATGTTCACTGTAATCTAAGTGAATACCTAAGTGTATTCTTTGAGCTTTGAGTTTCTTGAGGCTATGGATAGGTATTATTTAATTTTTATATATGTATATATATAAAATATATAAGCTATTATACAAATATATATGCGTGTGTGTGTGTGTGTGTGTGTGTGTGTGTGTGACAGTGTTTCACTCTGTCAGGCTGGAGTACAGTAGTATGATCATAGCTCACCGTAGCCTTGAACTGCTGACCTCAGACCATCCTCCCACCGCAGCCTTCCAAAGTGCTGGGAACATTAACAGTTCTGGGTATTTCTTAATCATTATTTGAATCTTGCATCTGCCTCATCCTTTTCCTCTGGAGTTCTTATTTCATTTAGGGACACAATGCAGACACATTTAGCATGTTGTCAGGCCCTTAGAGAGTGCCCAGTAATGTTGGATGCAGACATATATCATTTGATTACATTTCACTTTATTGCTCTTTGCAGATTTTTTTTTCTTGAGAGAGCCTCACTGGGTCACTCAGGCTAGAGGACAGTGGCGTCATCCTAGCTCACAGCAACCTTAAACTCCTGGGCTCAAGTGATCCTCTTGCCTCAGCATCCAGAGTTGGACTATATAGGCACGTGCCACCATGCGCAGCTAATTTTTCTAATTTTAGTAGAGATGGGGTCTTGTTCTTGCTTAGGCTGGTTTCAAACTCCTGAATTCAAGTGATCCTCTTCCTTCAACCTCCCAGATGCTAGGATTATAAGCTGAGCCACCATGCCTAGCCAGACACTGTGTGTTTTACAAACTAAAGATTTGTGGCAAGCCTGTGTTCCCCAAGTCTATAAGCACCATTTTCCAACAGCTTGTGCTCATTTCGTGTCACTTTGGTCATTCACACCGTACTTGAAGCTTTTTCATCGTCTGTTATGATATTATGGTGTCATGTGTGCTCACTGGTTGGTCTGTGGGTGTGTGGTATCTGTTACACTTGAAAAAGTACTTTTGGGGGCTTCCCGGAGGCCTAAGAATTCAGTTCTTCCAGAAAAGATTTGCATTTGCTTCTGTAAGACACTTGGTTGTATTTCTAGCCTAGAGCTCCAGTTAATTCTGAGTTTGGCTTCTTGTAATCAACCTTATTTCTCAGCTTGATGTTTCTTGTAACCACCTTGGCTGGAAAATTTGGGCTGAAAACCCATTTGAGGGGTGCTTATAACTTCTTGGGAGGGATTTTCTCCTGGAGCTGTGATTAGTGCTAAGGCAATACTCTTCCTGTAAAGTGAGGATAAGGTGTGAGTTCATTTCCTATTCACCTTACCCTGAGGGGATAAGTTTTAGACTCCCAACTTAATATGGAAAGATCTTCCACATATGTATACCATGGAATACCATTCAGCTATTAGAAAAGATGGAGACTTTACATCTTTTATGTTTACATGGATGGAGTTGGAACATATCCTTCTTAGTAAAGTATCTCAAGAATAGGAAAAAAGTATCCAATGTACCCAATACTATTACGAAAACAATATATAAACACACATTCATACAAATGGTAAAATGAATATGTAGCAAGGAGAGGAAGGGGAAGGGAGGGAGAGGGAGGGCAATCAGTGGGAGAAGGGAGGGCCTTTGGTGGGATCAAATGTGCACAATGCAAGGGTACACTTCGAAATTATTAAGAGTAAATTATAAATGTCTTACCACAAAAAATAAGGTGATGGTTATGTTAATCAGTTTGATTTAAGCATTCCACATTGTATATCAAACCATCACATCATACCCCATAAATGTATACAGTTATGATTTCATGAAAATTAAATTAAAGCCTCAGCCCCTGTAGCTCAGTGGGCACCAGCCACATGCACCGGGGCTGGTGGGTTCGAACCTGCCCAGGCCTGCTAAACAACAAAGACAACTACAACAACAAAATAGCCAGGCTTTGTGGCAGGCTCCTGTAGTCCCAGCTACTTGGGAGGCAGAGGCAAGAGAATCACTTAAGCCCAAGAATTTGAGGTTGTTGTGAGCCGCGACACCATGGCATTCTACCGAGTTACATAGTGAGACTCTGTCTCAAAAAAAAAAAAAAAAGAAAGATCTGGGCAACACCTGTGGCTCAAAGGAGTAGGGCACCAGCCCCATATACCAGAGGTGACCGGTGCAAACCCCGCCCTGGCCAAAAACTTGCAAAAAAAAAAAAAAAGATCTTCCGTATGGAAAACAGTCTTACTTTGTTGTACTTGGTAGAGTGCCATGGCGTCTTAACTCACAGCAACCTCAAACTCTTGGGCTCAAGTGATCCTCTTGCCTCAGTTTTTCATTTTTAGTGGAGATGGGGTCTCTTTCTTGCTCAGGCTGGTCTCAAACTCTTGATCTCAAGCTATCCACACACCTCGGCCTCCCAGAGTGCTAGGATTAAATGTATGAGCCATGGCGCCCAGCCCACATGGAAAGATCCTTTTTTTCTTTTTTATTGAGACAGAGTCTCACTATGTCACCCTTGGTGGAGTGCTGTGACATCACAGCTCACAGCAACCTCAAACTCTTGGGCTTAAGTGATTGTCTTGCCTCAGCCTCCCTAGTAGGTAGAACTACAGGTGCCTGCCACAACACCCGGCTGTTTCTTTTGTTGTTGTTGTTGTTGCAGTTTTCATTGTTGTTTAGCTGGACCAGGCTGGGTTCAAACCCACCAACTGTGGTGTACGTGGCTGGCGGGGTAACCATTGTGCTATGGGTTCCAAGCCATGGAAAGATCTTAAGACGGAAAGCATCTTCTTTAGACTCCCTCTGTGCATGGGCTTTGGAATTAGACTTTTGTGCGCCTTGTCCTCAAAGTTGACAGAAAATATCCCCAGGGCAAGCCCCATCTATGTCTAATTCTCTGCTTATTGCTTCATCTTAGTTTTGGACCTGGTATTTCCTTACTCTTTTCTCAGTGTATTGCTGAGAAATCAAAAAATGTATTTCCCCCCAGAATTTTTAGCAGTTTTCACTGGGAGGTCTGCCTGAATAAGTAGCCCACTTAATAAGCTAGCTAAGTTACTGAAGTGGAAAGGTTCATCTGTAAAAGAGATGAACAGAAACTGTTAATATGAGATTAGTTTTAAACACAGGAGCATAGTCTGTGTGTGTAGAAAGGACTGTTTATAGTTACTTGGATGTTGAATTTATACTGACTTTCCTAAACTAAAAATTAAAAACAAAGACGAAAAGAAAATCAGCCAGGCATGGTAATGCACACCTGCAGTCCCAGCTACTAGGGGGGAGGAGGAAGGAAGATGGCTTGAACTCCCGATGATGCTATGGCACGCCAAATGAAATACCTTTGGATACTTACCGAGAAAGTAACACTCAACATGTTGATGATTGACACTGGACTAAGAGTGATTTTAATTTGTCTACCTTACATTTTTCTGTATTAAAATGCATTGATGGGAATCATAGCTCACATAGTTGGCTCTCTGCCAATTTTTTTTGTGGAGACAGAGTCTCACTTTATCACCCTTGGTAGAGTGCCGTGGCATCACACAGCTCACAGCAACCTCCAACTCCTGGGCTTAGACGATTCTCTTGCCTCAGCCTCCAGAATAGCTGGGACTATTGGTGCCTGCCATGACACCTGGCTATTTTTGTGTTTTGCAGTTCGGCAGAGGCCAGGTTTGAACCCACTACCTTCGGTATATGGGGCTGGTGCCCTACTCAATGAGCCACAGGCACCGCCCTAGACTCTCTGCCAATTTTTG
>CAUYON010039933.1:0-11902 GCA_963573935.1 Arctocebus calabarensis | reverse complement strand
TATTCATTTATTTATTTAAGATCTAATCTCATTCTATTGCCCAAGAACAGAGTGCCCAGGTATTAGCTTTGCTCACAGAAATGTCAAACTCCTGGGTTCAAGCAATCTTTCTGCCTTATGGTGCCTGCCCCAACTCCTGGCTAATATTTTTTTCTTCTACTTTTTTTTTTAATTTTTGTAAGACAGAATTTATTCACAGAAAAGAAAGAAAAGAATACAGAAAACATTAAGGCATCTGTTAGAGGGAGAAAATTCTTGTGGGGACAGAAGAGCTCTCTCCGTTTCTCTCCCAGTCTTCCTCATCTCCTCCTTTAGGCCTTTAGTCTCAGGGTGTATATAGGTGTATGGGTTCCTTGGCCAGGAAACAAATGAATACATTCCCTTCCACCAGGGGCAAGGTGAATGAATGTATCAATGAATGGATACAGTCCTTTCATGGGATTGAGGCCTAGGAAATTCACAAGAAATTGACCTAGGAATAGGAGATGGGGGTTCCACATTTAGTCTTAGGTGTGAAGTGAAGGAGACATCAAGGCACAGGTGTCTCCTCAGAGAAAGATTTTTTTTATAAACCTTGAAGTAGCTTTGTTGGAACTCACAGTATCCTTGAACTGCAAGCAACAGCAATTTTAGAGCGTTAATTCAGTGAATTTAAGGAGAGAAAGAAAAAAGGAAAAAAAAGACAAACTCATACAATTGTCAGTGCTAAATGAACTGAAAAGTAGTTTGAGAGAGCATTTCAGACTCAGTTCTTTCTATATTCTATTTTTATGTTGAAGGAATCCTCTGGTATTGTTGAGCCCCATTGAGTAGAATGGTACCGACAAAATTTGGTATTTGTTAGATATGTATGGTTCTAAGCAATAGGGTGATATAACCAGTACATTGAGCAAGTGAGGATCATAAGATGCAATCAGACAGAGAGGTTATTCTTCCAAATATAATATATCCCATAGAACGTACTCTGTATCCAGAATTTCCTCTGTCCTTGGATAAATGTAGGACAGGCCCTAGGGCTTTTCTCAGATAATGAGGAGTTATCTGGACAATTTGACACACAAAACAATCTTAGTAATTCTAAGGAGAAGAGGAAAGGGGATAGAGAAACCTCTCTTGACTGACACTATTGTAGCTGGTGCCAGTGTTCTCTGCACTTGGCTTCTATTAAGGAGACTTTCTCTGCTTATTTTCAGGGATCTCCCACTGGCTGCCTTGATACTGACAGCTACATCTTCCTAGCTTTTGACAGAAATATAGCTTAAAAATACAATCATAAAATACAATATCTAGGCCATACATAATTCAACTAAATTTTATTTTAATTATCTGAGCTAATAGTAATGAAGGTAAAATAGGAATCTGAAATTTACCTTTAAATCCTCTATTTTCTATGTCATTAGGTGCAAAATGTGGCATTTTTCAAAGTATATTCTCTGGAAAACTCATTCCACAGATAGTTAATAGACTGTAGAGAAAAATAATGTTTTAATCAAACACTCTAGGAATCTCTGGATCAAACTGCCACCACTGTGTAGCTAAAAGATGGAGAAAGGTGTGAGATACCAGAATAACACTTGGAGAAACATCATGACCACTGAGGTGAGAGTGCAAAGGTTGCACTTTACTAACTATGTGAAGTTTGGGTGTTATATAGTATTTCTGATTCTTACCTCTTCTTTAAGCAGCAATAATACTTCTGACTGCAGTGATTATGGTCACTCCATGACATGTTGACTTATTTTATTTTCATGGTTTATCTTTTTCCATTTTTGAGTACACCCTTACTAAGATTGATGAGTAGCTCATACAAGGAATTTGAGGAGGCTTCCTTTCCCCAGTGAGGAGATGACCTCTGCCTCAGACCCTGCTAGTGGTCACTGATGAAGTTAATCCCCCACCAGAGAGATCTTTTTGAAATAAGATGCCTTGGTAGGCAACTCTATTTCCCTTTCTACTACCCTGAGTCATAGGAATCTTTCTGAAAACTCCTGAGGTTGCTGAGGCAAGATTGCAGTCCTAAAGGGAATCCATGTAGCCATTGTCCTGTCCCCTCACATGTCTGTGTTAAGCAATTTGAGGGGATCCACAATATCCTCCCTTCTTAATCTCGCTGAATCACTCTCTGGTTGTCATTCTTGAAAGCCAAAAGCTACCATCTCATAGTCCTTTCTGACAATCCAACCAATTCCTCAATTGTCTTGAGCCTGAGAGCCAAATTCTCCTACTCCAGTGTTTTTATTGATAGTCTCAATATTGAAAGGGGAGAAAATATACAAGGTCTAACAATTAAGTTCATGAGCTCATCTTAGAGAAAGTGCTACATACTCATTTCTGAGTATCACTATGGTCACCTTTGAAGTATTCCCCTTGGGAAGTGATGCATAGATGCTAGTACCTTCTCCACTCTTCAAAGCAATTTCACAACTCCTTTTCTAGAATGATAATCAGGGCTGTCCTCATATGAGGTCTGATAATTAAGTTCACAAACTTGCCACCATGAGCTGATGTTGGCAGCACTGTACAAACAACTCAGTAAGGTTTCATAGCCTTGGTATATCTGTGTCTCATAGCTGTGTTTGTATTGATATGTAGCAGTGCCTTGCTCAATGGTGTTCATTTTTGTGTGTTTTGTGTACCATATGGTAGTTATAATGAAGGGTTCCAAAATTGCTTTGAGGGGTGGACTAGGCAATGGCATCATTGCACAGCTTTCTAAGGAGAGTACTTCAATGGTAACTGTAATGATATTCAGCAATGAGATATGTAGCACTTTTTCTGGGATGAGTTTGTAACCTTAATTGTCAGTCCTTGTATACATGAGACAACTTAAGAAAATTTTACATGATAAAAACAGATTTCAAGATCCTTATCAAGGATGTTTGACTAGGGCTGAGTATTTTGTCCCTGGCAGGGGATGTTCTCTCTAGGTCTCCATGTACATCATTCCTTAAGGTCCTATTCTGAGCCTCTGTGGGCATTTGAGTTTGGAACCCCTGCCTTACTTTTTAAAGCACTAAGACATCACAATACTTTTTATTCCTACCCAATGTGGTATCCTACTTATACTCAAAAGTCCAAGAACCCCTAGATGCCCTTTTCCCCAGTACAATGGCAAGTAAAATAAAGAAGATACAAAAGCCACATAGGAAATAATCAGCGTAGCTTTTCTGAAAGACTTGAAGTGATTTAATTCCTCTTTTCTATTTGTCTAATTGTGTTCTCCTAGACTCTAGGCAGTTCTCAACCTGTGGGTTGCGACCTCTTTGGGCTGTTTTAAAGGGTTGCAACATTAGGAAGATTGAGAACCACTGTGACCTAGAGGAGGGAGAAGGAACAGACACAGACCGCCCACTCACAGGTCACGGACTGGCATTATGGCAAGTGCCACCATCTGGTTTCTTGGTTCTTCCAACACTTTTTATGAAGAAGTTATCTTATTTGAGCTGATATAGGAAGCTGCTACAACTTCAAACTAAAGCAAACACCAGCAGCTGCTGGCTTGCTGAGTGTAGCAGCCCAGGAGGAGTCCCGTGGGTGAAAGGGTCAGCCTGCCATCTGTCCTGCCTCACATTTCTTTCTCCACCTGACTGGCATGGCTGATGCAGCAGTAAGACAAGTTGCTGTCACAGACACTCTGAGTAGTCAGTGGGGGGAAATGTGCTGATGTGCACATTCCCTTGGTCCTGTGGATTGTCTGACAGGCATTTCTCCAGACATACCTATAAGAGTACATCCATCTGTACCTAATAGCTCTACTGGATTATACAAAATGACTTGGCTGGTAATAGAAAAGTACAGAATGAGTGAGTGTGGAGTTTTGATTCCATTCTCTGGCATCCCCTCAGCTTTGTCATTTTCTTTAGTTAGATTCCCCTCAAATGTTTTTACTCATGATAGCAAAATGACAGCAGCTGCTCCAGGCATTACATGCACACCACACATCCAGAGCATGAAAGTACTTCCCCTTTTCCCAAAGACCCCCTTGTATAAAAATCCTGGGCTTTGCTATAACTGGACCAACTAGAATGAATCATTGTATAATGGGAATCAGACGATCCTGGTCGGTTTGAGTCAGGGTCTTCCCTTGGAACTAGAAGAGGAATTGAGTTAGTTTATTTTGCACTGCTATTACCTGAGGCTGGGTAATTCGTAAAGAAGAGAGAGTTATTTAGTTCATGGTTCTGCAAACTATACGAGTAGCATCGTACCAGTATCTCCTTCTGGTGAGGGCTTCAGGGAGCTTGCAATTAAAGCAGAAATTTAGAGGGAGCAGACATGTCATACAGCAAGAACTGGAGCAAAAGAGGAAGGACGTGCTGCCAGGCTCTTTAAACAACCAGCTCTCATGCAAAGTGATAAAGTGAGAACTCCATCAGTATTTCAGGAAAAGCACCAAGCCATTCCTAAGGGATCTTCCCCCTACGACCTAACCACCTCCCACCAGGCCTCATTTTCAACACTGGAGATCAAATTTAAAAAAAAAAAAAAAAAAACACTGGGAGATTTATAGGGAACAAATATTCTAACCCTATCAGGATTTAAACTTTGTGGCTGCTATGCCAGATGGCACAAGATCAATCATAGCAACTTCCAATAGCTTATTTAGTTAACTATATTTTGAGGGGAATAAATTAACATTTCTGAGCCTTTAATCCAGGAATAATGTTGGGTGGGGCTTTATTTATAATATTTATGTATTTATTTATAATTGCCACTACCTAAAATTAGTTTTGGGGGTGTTTTTTTCTTTCTCTTTTTCTTTTCCTTTTTTTTTTTCTTTCTTTTTTTTTTTTTCATTAGAAAATTCTGAAAGCTAAATCTCAGGAGGTTCAGATAGTTGCTCTACGTGTCTTAAGAAGTCCATTAGGTATTAACACTTAGATATTATTGCCTTTAAAGGCCATACCTACAGAATACTATATAAAAGGTCAACAATATTTCCTGAGAATTAGGTGAAAGGAATGCTATAAAATAATAGAAAGAGGGTTCCAGGAGCTTATTCTAACCCATTCACTAGACATTTTATGTAATTATGATTTTGAGCCTATTTTTAAATCTCTCAGTATTGGTTTTGCTATCTGACAAATTAAGAACTCAATAATAAAATGGATTCTGAAATGTTGGGGGGACAATTGGGATAATGCACATGGCATCAAAGCACACAGAAGGTTCATAACAAAAATAAGTATTCCCCATATGATGTAAACACCTAATGCTTATATTAGCATATTGATATTTAAAATCCCACTAGGAGAGCTTTATTTGTAGGGAAAATCTAATACATTAAGCTAAGGCCCCAAACTCAAAAACCTAGAAGGTCTGGTCAGTAACAAATGGATAGGGGAAGACACTTAGGAGGTAGAGGTGCCACAATACTCTGGACCCAGAATGCCTGACTATGCAAAAAGGAAGGTGGCTGCTCAGCTTCTGCATCTTGTAATCATGTGGGAATTTGGGCCTTCTTGCTAAATGCTAGGATTTTTCAAGAAAAACCCATAATCCATATGTCTTATTTTTGTTCTGCTTTATTTTCTATTGGAAATACTTTGCAGTTTCAAAAAACTACATCTGCTAGGCCAAAATAACCCATAGACCCCTATTTTGAAATATCTAATAGTCTGTGTCTTTTGAACTATATGACCCTGGCATTTTCTTATGTGCATCAATAGAAGAATGAGATGATAATAATAGTGGCCCCCACAGGACCTTAGGGAAGAAGCAGAATGGAGATATTTCTAGAGTGAGTTTCAGACCCCTTCCTGGGGACATTCTATAAAAGGAGACTGCCCTAGAGGTGTAGGAACCTCCATGGAATCACTAAAAACCCAGGATCAGGGTCAGAGCCCAGAGCCCATGTCAGGCACAGAACCCAGAACCAGTCATCTGTGAAGAGGCACCTGCTTCCTTCTGCATCATTAATCCTGACAGCCCACAGACATTGCCTGCTTGGGCCACCTTTGGGGGCACCTGCAGACAGTGACTCAGGAACCAGCAGGAACCACAGAGTAGGCAAGCTGGTTCCAAGCCCCTCAAAATAGAATTCTCCTTTTCCACTCCCACACTTGGAATGTCTGACTGTGGATATTTAATGAGCTGTTGAGGAAACTGAACAATGGAAATGATACCAAAATATCCATCTGGGAGCCAAGGGATCAGAATTCCAGTGCCAGGGGGTGAATGGAGTCATTAAGGTCACCACAACCTGAATCATCACTGTGATTTGAGTTCTTGTGGCTGGTTTTCAGAAAGCAAATCCTGAAAAAAAAAATGCTAAAGAGTAGAAGATGCTCCACTGTCCCATATGGTCCCACCAGACACATGTGAGATGGCTTGGCTCATTGTCTGGTATGTAGGAAGAGATTGGTAACGCATAACGCTTTTCTACTTTGTTGTTAGTGTTTTACATGTATTAACATCAGATAATAATTACTGAATAAATGAAGGAAGTTCCTGGAATTCCCACTGTCTTTTCCTTGAGGAAAGGGTCAAACATTCTGTCTGCCACTTCTGTTATCTGAAAAGAAGGGGCAGTAATGCTTGCTAACGAGGCTTTGATAAATAAGAAGCTGTGTATTCTCTTTAAAATAAAGATCCTCTTTAAATGCTAAGTGCCATGGTTACATTGTAAATGAGTAAGGTTATAAGCACCTTTTAAACCCACTTAGATGATCTGAAGAAGTATCAAGGGCTAAAAAGAAAAATAATACTTATAAAGCACTTTTCAAAACACTTTGTCCACTTACCAATTTCCAGCCTCTCTACAAAATAGAGAGTTAAACCAAGTACAGTAGTATCTTTTTGCTCATTAAAAAACTGAGACCTAGTAACATTTGTATTGTCTAGGTAAAGGTTTTCAACCTCAGCACTTTTGACATTTTGGGCTGGTGTCTCATGTTCAGTAGCCACCCTAGTTTCTACCCACTATATACCATCTAATCTCCCTTTCCCCAATTGTGATGACCAAAAATGGTTCCAGACTGCCAATGTCCCCTGTGGGAGGGCAGAATCACCTCTAGTGGAAAGCCACTGGGCTAGACATGTGAAGTTAGTAAAGTGAGTGGACAACCTTGTTGTAGAAGCCCAGCTCCTGCTTTCCCTTACCTCTAGGAACACAGTAGGGTGCAAACAGGAAGGAAGAAAGTGTATTCTTATTTAGTCACAGGGAGGTAGAAGTAGGAATGTTCAGGTGGATGGGAGATGTATTTCCTAGGAAAGGAGGATGGATGGAGAGATGACCTGACCTGAGACAGAAGCCAGTGAGCAAAAGAGTGAAATATATTTCTTTTTAAAACTTGGGCTGGAGACACTAATGTCTCAAGTAATCTTTTACAATGAAAACTCCTCAGTTGAAAGTGACAGTAGCTTTTTCCTGGTGTCTTACTCATATTTGAACCCATGTTTGCAATGGTTATATCCTTTAGTTTGATGAGCACCAGCTCTTGTAGGTTTGTCTACGCAGTCCAACTATATATGGTCTTGGCATCACCACATAGCTGGCTTACTCTGGTTTTCTAAACAATCCATAATAAATTACTCTACTTGTTTTTCTCATTTTAGTGTTTTGGTTATCAGGTATACTTTATATATACAAATGTCTGGACTTTTCTGGGTAGGATTCCTAGATAGGTATAGGATTCTTTACCTATCTAAAACTCTCTAGCCAAAAATCAATTACAAAGTGTTTTCAGAAAATCTGTCCCAAAGTTTGTGTCTGTTGACTGCTCTGCCTTCATACCTACCACACCAACCATAACAGTTTGTGTTACATACCTTAGATCCTCATTTGAGCCAATGGTTTAGCTTAGGTCCCCACCTTGGGGGCATTCTTCAAGGTGTTTGGTTGGAGTTCTTTTGCTGCCTGGTCTGCTCCCATATCCAGTATTTTCTTTTAATTCCTTGCTTCCAAACCCTACCCTTTGTCCCAATTCCTTTTCTTTACATTTCTAGTAAAGCCTTTTATCTATTACATTCTTCCATTTATTCACATGTCCATCCACAAAGAATTTATTAATGTCTGCACAAGATCAGGCTCTGGGCACGTCTTTCCAGTCAGTGCCTTTAGCCCCAAATTAAACACTAGTTGGGGAATTGCATCTGGCTTAGGTGTCTTTCATATGTTAACTGAAAAACAAAATTGTTTCTACTTGTTATGGAGAAAATGATGTTACTTACCTCTAGAGTGTTTTTTCTAGATGCAAGTTGCCTTTGGCTTCCATTGTACCATTTTCAGCTAACAGGATCATTTGGTTTGCTAAGGGTAGAAAACTTCAAAAGTGACCCTAAAACTCAGACTTGCAGATAATTCAGGCCACCTGTACAAAATAGTGCAAAAATTGTCTTGTTAATTCATCTGGTCTTCATTTTCACCATCAGAATGATGATACTGGTAAAGTATTCTCTCTGAGCCACATTCATGATCTATAAAACAATTGTTCTTAATGATTTATAAAGGAGCTTCTAGTTATAAAGTAAATTCTAAATAATTGGAGGAATGTTGCAATTTCTGTATATCTGAGACATTTTTCCAAAGGACTTAAACTCTGGGTTTCTGCAAACAGAACTCTAGGATAAGGTAAGGTCCCTATTTTAATTTATTGCTTGACATTTTTATATTGTTCGGTTCCATGGTAACTTTCAAAGGATTGACTGATTTGGCTATTGCTCAGTACTAACAAACAGAATGGAGAAGTAGAAAGAGCACTGGGTGAGCAGTCTGGAGACTTAAATCATGGCCCCAGTTCTTCTACTAACTACTTGTGTGATGGCAGGCAGGTTACCCCAGAGCCTTGGGCCCCAATTTCCTTTTCTGTTAAATGGCCAGTTTGGATTATTTGATCTCCAAGAATTCTGCTTGTTCTGAAATTCTTTAGATTTATATCTAGATACATATTGAGTTTGTCTCTGATCTAATTTGTATTCATGACACAGAATCATAAAACATGTTTTCAATAAGTCAATTTGCTATATCTTATGAAATGTGAGATATGAATGTGATTAGTGAGATGTACATTTTGTTTCATGAGAGCTTCAGTGCCCAGAACCACTCAGCCAAATTCACTGTATTTTCTAACCATACATTAGTGAGCCCAGTTGCATTAGCTTGTTTCTTTCCTCTTATAACATAATGCACCTGCCAATATCCTCAGGCTTTGAGCTGGCAATACCCTTAGGTACAAAACTCCTGTGACACTCCCTCCCACCCCAAGCCTGGGCCTTGTATGTGTTACAATTTCACATTGGATTCATTGACTCAGGTTGGATTCGTGACTCAGGTTTGACCTCCTGAGGTTTCAGAGCGTGTGATTAATTGTGAAAGTTTTGCTGATTTCTGACCAGTGATCGAACTTGGACCTCTAGATTACGCTGCTCTTCAGTGTCCTTGGCTTGTGATCTTTAGATGCTGTTGTGATGTCATATCTGCTATCTGACTTAATTCCCAGCTTTATGAGTCAGGACTACACGCTTGGTCCCATCTCCTTTCCTTTTACATCTCTTCTATAGCACCATACTACTCCATCCATTTATTTATCTGTCTGTCCATCCAACAAAAATTTATTGTACTTTAACTCAAGCCTAAAGAAAAAAAAGAAAGAAATATGATGGCTACTTTCAGTAGTTCACCCACTGTTTGAAATATTTATCAATCTAGCCAAAGCTTCAAAATCCATTGCCACCTACAGCTCTGATAGAACCAGTTAACAACAAAGGTGGTAATAACAACTGCTGATATTTAGTGCATTTTATTCACTAAGGTAGTTTTTCCAATTATTTTAATTTTCTTGCAAAATTTGATAATGGTAGCTAGAATTATTATTCCATTCATAGGTGAAAAATGACTCGGCTTTCATGATTTGTCATAGTTAACAAATGATTTGTAAAAATTATTCATTGACCTTCTAGTAGTATATGTGAGGCATTATTCCAGTGATAAATCAGACAATCACCCTCTCTTCATGCAGCTCTTGCATTCTAGTGGGTAATACCAACCACACACAAAATGGAATGTGAGATGTTAAGCAGCCTAACAGCATAGATGGAACCAGGGCTGCTATTGCAGGTAGCATGGTCAGAGAAGAACTCATGAATAATGTCTAAGCAAAAACATAAATTAAGTGAAGGAGCCAGATATGCAGAGAGCCCGGAGAAGAACATGCCAGGCAGAAGAAATAGGGAATGATGCAAAGGCTCTGAGGTTGGACCTGGTAAGTGTGTTCAGAAGACCAGCAAGAAGGTTGGCGTGGGTGGAATGGGGCTGTGTTCTTCCCATTTGGCCTCCTGGCCCCCACGACCATGACTTGCCTTAGACAGAATCCTTCCTTTTCCTATTGTCAGGCTGTGACACTTTTCAAAGGCAGCAAATCTCAGAAGTCTGACTGTGAGGGAGAAGGGAGTCACCCTGAGGTTGAAGAGAGAGGATTGATACAAATTGCAGTTGACACAGTGCAGGGCATATTTTATAGGCAGTGTTTACTGAGTCCTGTGACATACACAAGTTTACACATTACCCCTTTTTTTGTATTGTGCTCCTGCAACCAAAAAGAGGAGGGTGTCTGGACATTCAGCAGCTTCATTTCCATGTGAAGTCGATCATGAGGGAAATTCAGGTTGTTTTTCTTTTCTTGTGCATTTCTTAATGTCTCTCAAGAGCAGTAGCCTCAGTGGGTAGGCTCATGCAGCACAGTGAATAGCACAGGATGTTGTGACCTTCAAAATGGGAGCCAAATTCTATCTTCTCCATTTAAACCGAGATTTACTCTGTCTACCTTCCAGGTGATTTAAAATACATGGTTCTGGGGCATCCCCACAGACATTCTTAGAGACTATGGGACTGCGCTTAAAGCAAGTCACAATACTCTGAGGTACATAGAGGTGAACGAGGCAGTACCTTGTACCTGGTAGAATGGTTGCCTGGGTCTGGGCCTGGTGACTATTTCTATGAGTCTGAAATTGACGTCCCAGAAAACAGGTCTTTCTAATAAACAGAGAAACAAATTCCAGTGAATCTTACATGTCAGGCCTGGACCTGAGGGAAATAATACCATGGACTTTTCTAGATCCACTTGAATACCTGACATTATTGTTAATGAAAGAGAAAACCTGAAATAATCCCAGCCTCAGAAATCTCTAGCCCTAACAGATAGACTTCTTTTAATTTCCTAAAAAGAGTATGTGAAGTAAAAGAAATAACATTTATGGAACACCAGCAGCATGCCATGCACTACAGTAGGTGGCTTAAATCTATTGTTAAATACACACATCTTCCTAGATAACTTGCTCATATTTCATAGAGAAAAAACTGAAGCTAAAAGCAACTTATACAAGATCACATAGGTGATAAAGACTACAACTGGCATTTAAGAATAGGTTTTTTTCATGATCTTATACTTAGAGAACCCCAAAGACTCAACTACAAGACTTTGGAAGCCATCAGAAAACACAGTAATGTCTCAGGATATAAAATCAATATCCACAAGTCAGTATCCTTTGTATGTGGCAATAACAGTCAAGATGAGAGTCAAATTAAGGACACAACTCCCTTCACCATAGCTTCAAAGAAAATGAAATACCTAGGTATATACCTAACAAAGGAGGTGAAGTAAAGGGTTTTAATAGTGACAATAGTAATAATGGTTAATATTTATTGAGCACTTATTATATTCCTGCCATCATGATAAAAATACTAAATAAATTAACTCTTTTATTGTTTCTTTTTTTTTTTTTTTTGTAGAGACAGAGTCTCATTTTATCGCCCTGGGTAGAGTGCCGTGGCATCGCACAGCTCACAGCAACCTCCAGCTCTTGGGCTTAAGCGATTCTCTTGCCTCAGCTTCCCTAGTAGCTGGGACTACAGGCGCCCACCACAGCGCCCGGCTATTTTTTTGTTTTGCAGTTCGGCCGAGGC